>PVJA010014210.1:34274-48053 GCA_004027025.1 Myocastor coypus
TTTCTTTCTTTCTTTCTTTCTTTCTTTCTTTCTTTCTTTCTTTCTTTCTTTCTTTCTTTCTTTCTTTCTTTCTTTCTTTCTTTCTTTCTTTCTTTCTTTCTTTCTTTCTTTCTTTCTTTCTTTCTTTCTTTCTTTCTTTCTTTCTTTCTTTCTTTCTTTCTTTCTTTCTTTCTTTCTTTCTTTCTTTCTTATCTCAGGGTCCATTACCTGAGGTAGCCTTAGCAAATCAAATTTGAAAGGAAAAAGCTCAACACAAGAATGCCTGTGAGAAGCCATCCTATAAGATTGCACAGAGGGCATAAAGAATCCACAGAACCCCAAGGATCATGCAGGGAGAAAGAACAAGAGTAGTCTTTTTATTTGGAAATTTCATCAAGGCCTGTGCGGAAAGCATTGCTGGAAGTCACCTGCACATCACTTTTGTCACACTGAGTGTGGGCATACCTGCTTCAGACCAAACCCCGTCTCTTCGCTTGGCCTCAGACTGCACTTTCTGTCTACCCAAGTGGCCAAAATGGGACACAGAGTGCTACACTAGCTTCACATCATGCCCAGCCCTTTCCATCTAACTTCCTTAGGGTTACAGCCAGTCATTTTCACCTAACATAGAAAGTTAGATGGGCTAAATGTAGGAACTTTCTAGAAACCCTCACAGAGTCATAAAATTGATATTAGCAAAGATAGATATGCCTGATAAACACAGGTAATACAATATTTAACAGTTCTATTCATATAAAAATAACCAATTACTGACCAAGTTCTCTATCTAGATTTTATTACTTGGACTACTAACATATTTCTGATAGGGACCTTGTGGCAATTTTAAAGTTCACACCCATTGGCCTGGTGGGATGGCTCAGTGGTCCAAAGCGCCTGCTTGGGAAAGCTTGGGTGGCTTAAGGGACCACGGTTCGATCCCCGGCACCACATGCTGCGCCAGCCCTGCCCTCGGGGCGAGCTGAGCCGGCCATAAAATGAGTGAATAAACAAACAAAGGTTCTGAAACAAGAAAAAAATAAAATAAAAAAATAAAGTTCACACCCATGGACAAATGAAACGAAAAAAATTACCTTCCTTTAAGGTAACAGACGGAGAAAAAGCAGTTAAAACCATGAAGTCATGTTTGATGGTCTGTGGGTATATGTGGCTGGATTCCCAGTTACTTCCACTCAATACAACAAAGCCTCTATTACATAATTACAGGGCATTTTCACCTCAATACACCTGCTGATGCAGCCCTTTATGACATAGCTGGAAGGGTGTGGGTAACAAACAGAGCAGAAGGGTGACCTCAGAAGCACACACCACACACGCTAGCTTGAGGGCGCTCCTGGGCACAGAAGTTATTTGGAAGATCTGAGGTTGGGAAATTGGTGATGGATGGCTCTTAAATATTGAGCACTCATAACTAACTGAGCATGGTCAGGCTTCATTTATATCCTAGGAACTGGCCATGCTTTCAAAGGGAGGTTTCAAAATTGTAAGTTTCCTTAGTCCAACCTGCGTTTCCTCATTTCTTGCTTGTGGATGAGAATGACACTCACACATTCACCTACATGGAAATGAAACACTAAAATGGACAGTTCTTAGGTGCTTTTGTCTCATGAGCTGTGTGTCCTTCTGCATCCCAGAAATGTCGGGGACTTGGAACCAGGGAGATTATATTGTACAATGATGTTCTGGGCCATACTAAGGCCACTGCAGGTGGAAGAGAGGCTATGACACAGAACAGACAAGGTAGCATGGCAGCCCTTAAGGGCCAGGGGCTCGGTTCAGGTGAGCCCAGGGCTGGCAGCTCCGAGAGAGGAGAGGCTGCTGCAGTGAGCTGCAAGGACAGGCATCAAAGAGACAGACAGGGCTGACACCGAGGCTTCAAAGATAACACTGGAAGTCACTGCTCATGTTGATGGCTGAGGTAGGGAGGTTTATAGACAGCTAGAGACCAGAATTCTGAGTTGGCCACAATGATGGATCACCCATGGTGTTGCTAAAACATTCCAGAAAGAAATGGAGAGTTCTTCCAGGAAAGCAGATCAGCCACAGAATGATCCACAGATTCGGCCTGACACTGGCGGTTGCTCCCAGGGAAAAAGTGGCCCTGCTGCGCTCCCCCGAGCTCTACCAGTCGGCAAGGCAAGTCCTGTCTATGCACACTGAGTTTCCAAGCAGTGTCACAGGGCCTTGTTCTTATGTCCAGCCAAGGACTGAAAGACACTTCAACAAAGCTCTGAGTATAACATGCGTTCTCACGTGAAAGGCATCCAAAACAGAAGAGACCCTGCAAAATGAGCATGAAAACTCCAAAACCATCCGCAGCAAAACATATTCCAACATCAGCCAGCAGGCACCATGAAGAATTAGCATCAGAACACTTGGCCACTCAACTGATTACCAGGATGCGTCAATAGTCTCAGTTTAAATTTTTTTGTTTTTAAAGAATTTTTAATTTTATTTTACTTATTTTTTTCTTGTTTCAGAACCTTGTTTGTTTATTCACTCATTTTTCTGGCCGGCTCAGCCCGCCCCAAGGGCAGGGCTGGCGCAGCATGTGGTGCCGGGGATCGAACCACGGTCCCTAAAGCCGCCCAAGCTTTCCCAAGCAGGCGCTTTAGACCACTGAGCCATCCCACTGGGCCCCAATAGTCTCAGTTTAAATATAAGGGAGCAATGTTTTCAAAATCTTCAAAAATATTCCAAAGACTTATATATCAAGCAATAACTAAAATGTGCTGGTGGGATAAATTTCATCAAAAATGCAGAGACTGGGCCAGGAGATAGCTTGGCAGTGTAAGCGCCTGCCTGGCAAACACAAACACCCAGGTGTGATGCCTAGGACCACATGCTGTGCTGGCCCATGCTGGGCCAGCTACTGAAACTGAATGTGGTGGTGCACATCTGTAAATGTCAGCACTGGGGAGGCTGAGACGGAAGGATCACTGTGAGTCCAAGCTACATAGCGAGACCCTGTACCACGTGAATGAATGAATGAGTGAATGTACACTCCAAAAAACCTGGAACAGTAAATGAGGAAAGAAAAAGAAGGGATGAAAGGAGGAGATCTAAATGGGAGAGGAAAGGGAAATTACTATGGATGAGGAGGAAGTCACAGAACATCACCTATCCAGCAAGCCTAGATGGCAAATAAATTAGAAGCCATGGAAGGATACAGGATTCAGGCAGGAGGAGACACAAAAACCAAAACCCTGATAGTTTTTCTCTGTTAGAATGTCTTGATACATAGAGTTTAGGCTACTCTGGGGCTTGAGACTCTCCTGTATCAGCTTCCTGGGTGCTGAATTACAGATGTGAGCCATTATGCCCAGCAAGAATGGACACTCTTAAAACTGACTGCTTTACCAAATATGAAGATGAGATTTATAATAAAGCAAAAAAAGAAAAAGTACTTCCATTGTGTAAGAAAGCAGAGATAGCTATAGCATACTACATAGAAGTTTGTGAAAAACATCCATGTGATCACATGATATTAGATCCCCAATTTAAACACAATCATAACTGACTGTGTTAAAAGGAAGGAAAGCACAGAACAGGTGTAGTCAGCACAGGAAGGAGAGCAAACCCGTCACTTTCCATAGACCAGCAGCAGCAGGTCTCAGGCACACTACGCATGCTCCAGGGACCACTACAAGCACATCCTATTATTCACCCTTTTCTTTCCTATTTTACACATTAGGAAATGGGGACAGAGCTTTCAAGTAGCCTTGCCGAAAGTGTCACCTAATTAGTGACAAAGCCAAGAACCAAGTCTAAGCAACACAGTGCCAGAGTTCACACTGCTATCTGATACAGCAGCAGATTTTAGTTAAGTTTTACTACTTCTTACAAACTGACAACTCCACAGAATATCAGTACTTGCTACATCCATCAGAACTATTTCTATAGCCTTTGTGGAATTTTGGATATTCTTTAATTTACAGAGCAAAGTTCAAAAAAGATTTCTCAAAGGTTAGCTGTACCACCACACATGAAATCCTATGAATGAATGCTTTCTACTGTTGGGTTAAAATCCACCAGTCTATCTTGCAACCTGAGGCTATCTTTTACCCTGGCAAGATTTGATAACAGCATGCACTGATCATTTTGTATTTGGTTGTCACAGGGTCTCACTACACAGATCGGACTCATTGTGATCCTCCTGTTTTTAGCCTCCCCAGCACCGGAATTACAGGTGTGTGCTGCCATGCCTGGACTTGGTGGCACCCTCAGCTTGTCCTGGGAGCAGGACTGGCATGGCATGTGGTGCCTGGGATCGAACTGCGGTCCCTGAGCTTACCTAAGCTTGCCTAAGCTGGTCCTTTAGTCTGCTGAGCTACCTTGCCAGCCCATGCACTGATCATTTTGTAAAATACTGGTTCACTGTGGTTAGGCAGATCCTCCAAAGGCTGGGACATGCAAAATACTACTGTCACGAATCTTCCCACTGATCAAACAGACACTGACCAGGAAGCTGTCGTGCTCACAGTGGTAGATACACGTTTTCTAAAATCTGAATTTCCTCTTGAAAATGCCAGTGTTTGCTGGTACATTCCTGTTTCTGTTTCTGTGGCAGATTCACTGTTCACACCCAAGAAATGGTCAACCACACTCCCAAGTCTAATTCACCACGATCTGTCAACTCATGGCTCTTTCAACTAAAAATGACATTCCATGAGATGGAGGTGACTAACTCATCCCATAGCTCGATCACACCTGTGATGATCCTAGAAGCATGGAGGGCATGTATATGTACCAAAATACTTAATGCCAACTTTCCATTTCAGCACATTAATATGCAGGCATTAGGGTTGAGGAAAATTTTTAATTTTCAGTGATTCAAGAACACTTAGGGAAATAAACATAGGAACTCACACAATAAGCTTGATGCAACTGTCTTGGCCCGTAATTTACTCACCGTTTATTTTTGCGTCATAAATGTGAACAACGTAGTGGGAAAAAGCAAATAACATCTTAGTACAACTACAAATTGTTGTGAGCTCAGGGACTATTTAGAAGGAACTAAGGGACCCCAGATGTCCTTCTTAGTTTCTGTCCAATATTAAGACCCATTGTCTTATGTTTCTATTATGCCTACAACTGAAAAATGAAATGGTAATATAAATTATTTTAAAATAGGAAGGACAGTACCAAAAATTGTCTGTCCTTCAAGAATAACTTGGTCATGTATGTCTTTCATAATAAGCCTCATACTATTTTATTTTATCTTATCTTAATAAAAAAATTTCAAAACCTAATTACATCAGGGCCAGTAAGATGGCTCAGTGGTCTAAAGTGCCTGCTTAGGCAAGCTTAAGCAACCACAGGGACCACAGTTCGATCCCCAGCACCACATGCTATGCCAGTCCCACACACACAATAGTTAAAACAACAACAAAAAATTAATTATATCCACACCACCAGCCAAGTATCAGCTCCTTTTCACAAGGATATCCCAAACACACCCTGTCCTGAGAGACCTGTGCATCCACAAATATTGTCATAAAAACAAAGATACTCCTAAAAGACAGCAAACCAGCATTTCTGCTCATTTAGAGAAATAGATATGAACTGGAAAGTCTGCAAAATGAAAAACTTCAGAAAATCCATTTCTATCCAAAGCCACCACCTCCTCTCATAGCTACACGGGACATCAGCACCTACACTCTCTGTAAGACATGAAAAACCCTCGCTCACCAGATCCCAAGCAGCAGGCATGCTTGGTCCCTTTCTGTGCAGAATGTTAGCATGGAAACTGCAGACAGGGCCAAACAGTTTCTCCACAGGTCCTGACTTGGAAGGAAATCATACCTGAAAGGGGGAGCCATGGGCCAAAGGAGACTTCTCAGCACTCTTTAAAGCCCGCTGCTGGGCCATGAAACGAATCAGGTGGTTTGTTTCAGGAGAGCCCCGTGCACCAACTGCAGAACGTCGTCTGGCCTTTTTAAGGTAGGATGACTTCCCTGTAATGAAATACTTGTATGAATCAGAACGAAACAAATCAATTACTACAAGTCACATCCAATGTCTGTGATGAGCCAGCCTGAGAGAAGACTGGCCAGGCACACACTACATAACACCAAGTACAGGCTAAAGTTAGCTATTCATCACTAGGCAACCTTGTGTCAGTTGGTACTAACTTTGCAGAAGTATAAATAAAAGACTGTTTTGCTGAAAAGAAAAAAAGAAAAATATATATGTAGGTATATACAAGATAGGATAGATATCCAGCTACTTTCCCATTCACTGGGAAGAAAAATTTGTGCTAATATTGTTTAGACAAGATATCATGTCTACATCTTGTCCTCTGAATAACTATTACAAAAGCAACTATGTGCAATGTTTTAATTATTGTAATTGTCCTACTAACCTGTTTTGAAACTGTTCAATTGCTATTTTCTTTTTTCTCATTAAAATGAATATTTAAAAAATGAAAAAAAAAATAACACCATGTAGAGAATTACTGGCCACATGATCAATTAGATAAGGACCTCTGCTTATCTCAATTTAGTCTACCTTCATAGAACCATGCCTGACACACACAAAGCATTCATTTAAAAGGTTGTTGAATGAATACACAAACACAATTTAATTAATGGTCTTCATTGTTTGTTCCATTTTTCCTGCACACAGAGGTAAAGAATGGCTTACTCTTGACTAATTTCTATTTTCTGAATTAGTGTCAGCCAACAAGGATGGAAAGAGCTCCATGTAGGCACCTGAACAACAGTCCTCCCTGATACATGATATCAATTTCCTTAGTTTCAGTTACCTTCAGCCACCCACAATTCTGAAAATATTAAATGCAAAATTTCAGAAATAAACCATTCAAAAGTTTATTCCAAGTAACACAATAAAATCTATGCCACTCAGCTTCACTCCATTCAGAATACATCCCTTGCCCAATGTGTCCACAGTGTATATGCTACCAACCCATTAGTAACCTGGAAGTACTTCAATTAACATGTTTTACCTAATTAATAATGGACCTAAGCTCATAAGTAATGATGCTGGCAATTCACATAAGCATCCTTGAAGTGAAAGGTAAAAATACAACAAGAAATAGAAAGGCATAAGCCATAAAAATCAGTCAGACCATTTGTTTACATTCACATGGCTTTTATCATAGTATACTGTTGTGATTATTCTCATTTATGTTGTTAATCTCACACTATGCCTAATTTACAAGTTAGATTTTGTCACTAACATGCATGCATAGGCAAAAACAAAAGTATATGTAGAACTCAGTAGTATCGTTGGTTCCAGAAATCTACTAGGGGTCGTGGAACCCCAGGGATCAGACGTAGAGAAAACATTGTACTCTGTTAGTCTTAATTCTTCAAGATACTATTTTGTGTCAGATACTACTTGCTTTCAGTGTACTGCTCTGAATTTCGCCCATGTGCCTGATGACAAAATGAATCCTGCTTTTCATAAGTTCTAAATGCTGCTCTTTATTTGGAATCCCAGGTGAATTTTCTAACTACTGCTTATAGCTTAGCATATGTTTCTGTTTGTGACTTTTGAAGGAGGCACTCACCAATCTATCCACATTATAAACTGTTCTCCAACTTCCTCTTAATGTTGTCATATGTAAGTACGAAATGCAGGGCAATCCACATAGTACACCTTCTCAAATCCTGTGTGTTAGGTCAAAGAGTGATTCACATATGCACTATTTTCCAGGATGGGCAGAGAACACGATTTAGGAACAGCATCACACAAGATGTCACTGTCCCTATTGCCCTGCTGTGCTTGGTACAGCAACTGTGTACAGAGACCTCCTAAGCAAGCTTGCAGAGTAGCAGAAATGAGTTACCCTGCAGTTAGTTTTAAACCTTAAAAGCTGTGCAATAATAGAATGAGTGCTTCTCTTACCTGAAGAGCTCTTAACAAAACTTTCAGGTGTAATTCCCAATTGCTCCACTGTTACTGTGGAAAAGTTCAAAGGTGACTTAATCTGTGGTGTGCAAAAACTAGGAGTCACTTCTGCCGCATGCTTCTGAGGAGTCATGGGCTTCCCAGTTCCCAAAATGACAGAGGCATTTTCTGAAACGGAGGACATGTTACAGGGGCTAAGCATCATTACCAAGACGAACATATAAACCTCAGATTTCACAAGGAAACAAACCGCAACATACCGGTATTATGAAGAGCAGACATCGCAGTTTCAGGGAGTCCCTCGTCTTGTGAACTGGTATCCATCTAAAAGATGCAGAAGGAAACGAAAAATAGCCCTCTCACCAGCACCACTGTGACTGGACACACTCACACACACACACACACGATCTCACTCAAAGCCAAACACAACCCATGGTGGCCTGGAATACAAGTGGACAGGATAATTTGGTGCGCAAAACAATAGAAAGCTGGAAGAAGCTGCTGCTTAGGCTGAGACAATACCAAGCCCGGACGGTACGCCTGGGCCGTTCATTTTTCCTGGGCATCTCTAGTTGCCTCACAGAAGCAACACTGCGAACTACCAGACTCGGTTGGCTGGTCCTGAGGGCCCCAGAAACTTGCACTTTCGGCGCCTTTGGCGGCCCGAGGCAGGTCGTGAGCCTCAGTGGAACGCGGAAGGCCGGACCCACACTTCGGCCCTTAGCGCGAACTCCGCCGCAACCTACCTCTCACGCCCACCTCGGCCCTCAGAGCCCAGGTACGTCGTAAAAGCTGCGCACAGATGAGGCTGGGTATGGCGTCCGAAAGGCTGCCCGGGCGCTCAGCAGAGAACTGGCCACCGTGGCTAACCTGCTTCGGAGTGCAGACCAGCCCCGCGCCGATTCAAACCGTGGCCCCGCCCCCTCCAAAAGAAGGAGCGAATCGCTCCGCCGCTGCTCCGCACGTGTCAGTGCGCACCCCAAAATTAACCAGACCTCTCCTTCGCTGCCTGAGGCAAGACAGCCACCCCTAGGCTCGGAAGGAGGCCACCGCAAACTGCGGAGGACCCAGCGAGCAGAGCAACCAGAGCTAACCCGCCTCCCAGGGACTACTTTTTGTAAGAATTCCTCGTGTAACCCTACGGTTAGTCTTTTAGTTCCGCCTCCCACCTTCCGATTGGATACTGCAAACTTCGAAAAGAATCACAGAACCAATCCTGATGGAATGATGGGCTGGTAGGTGGGAGGAGTTAAAGAAGGGGGCAGTGCCAAGAAGTGCTTGTGCAGGACTCTTTTAGTTCTCCACCTCCTCTCCCAAGCCCCGCCTCCGTATGCAGATAAATGTTTCCTAGACTTGAGTGCGCGCCTGCTCAGTAAGGCTTCGAGTGGCCGTTTGGCTGTTACTTCTGTTCTGATTGGCTGTTATGCCTTTCCGTCTTACTAGCTTTCAGCCTCTCTTCCCTCCTTCCTCCCTGACTGGGGTAAGTTTGAGCCCACCCAATGCAGTGCTCCGATTGGCTGAATGCTGGCCAATGCCTCCTGTTGATTGGCGAAGAGCACTGTCCGTCCAGAAGAGGTGGGGGAAGGGCCCCAGGCCGGCAGAGGAGCCTAGGGGCGGGGTGGGAGGAGGACCGGCCAACCCCGGGGTGTGGGACTTGAGTACGTGTGTGGTGTGTCCCTTAGAGAAGGAAGGTGGCGAAGGGAGGAGAGCCCGAGTGGGTGGAGGGAGGGGAAGGGCGGGAGGAGAAAAAGGTGGGAGGAGGGCCAGGTGGGAGGGTGGCGGCTCACTCGGGACCCCACGGGGGCAGCGCGATGAGGCGGGTGACCCTGTTCTTGAATGGCAGCCCCAAGAACGGCAAGGTAAGGCCGGGGGCGGGCGGCGGGGTGCGGCGGGTGCGGCTCCAGTGGGGCCCGGGCGGGCGCGGACGATCCCGGAAAGGGACAGGGTCCCCGCGGCCTCGCGACCCCGGTTCCCAGCCGGGCCGCAGCGACCCCCGACTCCGCGGGTCCCAAGGGCGGAGTGCGTGTCCGGGGCTTCGGGCTCCCCTTCCCGCCGCCTGCCTCCCGCCTGGCCAGGGAAGGCGCCTGTGTCCCCGTGGTGCTGAGTAATGGTCAGCCCGAGAGAGCGCCGATGCTGACCAAAGCCAGGTGCAGCAGCGATCGGCCAGAGAGAACGAAGGAAACTCCTGCCCTGATGCCTAAAGATCACAAATCCATTGCGGGCTCGAAAATGAGGACTTTTCTCGATGGCTTGCCTCCCTTTCTGCAAGATGCCCCGTCCCCCACGCCCCGCCGCCTTTCAAAACTTCTGTACACGTTGTATCATTGCGCCTTATTCTGGTTCCTTAGAGGACGGTGACATCCGACCAACCTGCTTGATTTGACAGTGACCCTGGCTGTGTTAGGCCTTGGTTAAGGGTGTGGTGCTGCATACTTGCCCAGCGCTGGAGTCGGCCAAAAGGAATCCTGTTCCTTCTCAGCCTCTTGCCCCACCCATGAAAGTTGCTCAGCTTCTTTGGAAAATTTTGGCTGTTGAAGGCAGACATTTACTGTGCGGCTAAATGATACACAGAAGTAGCTCAGCCTTCGCAGTCGGAGGTAAAAGTTAAATTGGCCTCACCGTGTTTCTTGCTAGTTTACTTTTTGATTCCTGTACCTTCTGGGAACTTACATTTTTAAATAACAAAAGCAGCTAAGGGCTTAGAGAGCGCCTTTCCGAGTGCTATGTACAGTTTGGAATAAACATGCCCAGAAAAATCTGAACTACAGTGAGGTTTGTTGACTAATTTTGTCTTACTCTTAGACATTTAATACTCACATAGAAACAGTATTGGCATAAATTCAGTGTGCTTCAAAAAGTTTACCTTCTTTTGATGCTTAGCTTTTCTAAATCTGTTTTGTAGTTTCATAACCTAAAATTAATGGAAGAAATATTTAGTATGCCCAAAGTTAAAGATGGAGTGTGCCCTCTGAAGCTGACTTCTAATTGACCTTCTTGTCTAATATCTCAGCCATGTTGCACCAGGAAAGACAAAATATGCAAGTCTAGTCATAAATATTTAACTGTGCTCCAAATTGCTAAATCTACTAAATTGTATTTAGCTATCTCTGAATCCACTAAATTTTATTGTTGTCAAAGATGGGCTGGGTTGGTCTTTTTGTATTATTTTTAATATGTCTGTTTAGAAAGCTATATTAAATCTCATAAGAGATCCTGCCATTTCCTATTCATCCTTTTTTTTTTTTTTTTTTTTTTTCGGGACTGGAGTTCAAACTCACAACCTTGCACTTGCCAGGCAGTCACTTGTGCCCTGGAGATATCTCCCCAGCTCCCCCTCATCTTTTATTAAGGTCTTTGTACTTTACTTGTGAGAGATGCTATATGGTATTTAAGTTGGATTCATTTAAGTCTGATTTATTTCACCCACCATTATATTTGCCAGGTGCATTCATTTTCCTATGACTGTCTATAGGTTGCTCTTCTTTATAGCCAAGTAGTATTTGATTTGTACAGAGAGCACATTTTTCTGTAAGCCTGTCGATGGGCATAAAGATCAAGGGTGAGGAGAAGGGGAAGTGAATAGAATAAATAAATATATGTCATGTATAGCAAGCAGGAACCTAATAACCCCTATGAATGTGGAGTATAGTGGTATGTCACAAATGCACGAGCTAAGAGTAATACGGGCAAGAATGAAAACGGAGAGAGAGGGATTTAAAGGAGGGAGGGAGGGGGTGTGGGTAAGAAGAGGGGATTAAGGAAAGAAACAAGAGTGTCCTATTCCTGCATCTCCTCCTCAAGATGATTGTAGACTTTGTAGTACCATAAGCATAGACTGATAAAAATTTTCAAATAAAAATAAAAAACCAGTCTGGTTTTGAGTAGGATGAATACATAGATTGAAATTTGATTTATTTGAAATCTTGCTAGAGAATCTTGAAAGATCAGGAAAATACATCTCAAATAGTTCTGTTTATGTTACAAGGATCATGAAATCCTAACAGGAGATACGAGCTGTCAGTGTTTCTCTTCCTTCAGCTGATCAAAAAATATTACAATAACTCATAGTTCATAAAAGAGCAAAATAATCCATAGCAGCCTTTTATGTATGTATACATGCATATAAGTGTGTGTATATATATATAATATATACATATTATTTATAAATGTGCATATGTAGTGACTATATTTAAACAGGGTTGATTTGATCCTGACACATACTCATTATGAACATGAAGGATATGAAGTACTACTCTGAAATAGTCTGATTTCCCTTTGACTAGTCTGAACATCTGTGTCACATTTATTGTATTTCTTGAATTGGGTTAGGAAGAAACTTACCTTCTATGATTTTACTTAGAAATTTAAAATTATAACAGCCCTTACCTTTTTTAACCTGGGAAACCCCAGTTGCGGAATTTCGTGAGAAAGCCTTCTTGTTTTCATTTAGGCACAGTATGATGCAAAGCTTGCTCAATGCTAAGATTTCTATCATCTAGTAATAACTAACTCTGACTAAAACACCACACAGCTTTGAAAGATTCCTCCAAAGACACAACAGATTGAAGACACTATTAATCATGCAGGCACAGATAAACAGTGAGAAAATGCCAGTGCTGCTGCTTTTAGCCCAAACCATGAGATTTTAAGAACTAAAGAATTTCTTTGGATTGTACAAGTCAAAAAGGGCCAAGTTTTAAGGAAGAGTGAAGTTCTACCTAGTAAGTGCTTTCTCAGTCAGCCTTTCTCTTAGAGGACGTTGTTCTTTGAAACATTAGCCAGTGATAGGATGTGATCCCTCTAATTAGCAAGACATTTATTTATCTTTTTTTAATTTTTTTTTTAATTTTATTTATTTTTTTTTTCTTGTTTCAGAACCTTTATTTGTTTATTCACTCATTTTTATGGCCGGCTCAGCCCGCCCCAAGGGCAGGGCTGGCGCAGCATGTGGTGCTGGGGATCGAACCACGGTTGCTGAAGCTGCCCAAGCTTTCCCAAGCAGGCGCTTTAGACCACTGAGCCATCCTTCTGGGCCCCATAGCAAGACATTTAAAACTACTTTCCAGCACATGAAGACAAATGACCTCAGAGTTTTTTAGTTCTTTTGAAATGTTTAATATTTAAAGTCAGTTTTCTATTTAGCAGCATCTCAATGAACTTGATTCAGTGGTTCAGGGATTGTTAGTGGCTGATTCATAGTAAATGTAAATCCTTGTATCATTTAGGGAAATATGTATGCTCTTTCCGACAAAAGTACATAGTTTATAAATAAATATGCAAAGGCTTGAGCACACACCAAGAATGTTTGGCCATTTGGGTTCATAGTTGAAATATTTGAAGGCCATCATTCTAAAAAGCTGGGATGCTTATCCTGGGGCTTTAGTTTTTTTAAAGCACTACGAAAGAGTTCGTCATGATTGTGCTTTTCATCCTTCCCCCATATTCCTCACAGTTCCTATTTTCTCGTTCAATACCTTGTAACAGTTGTCATTTAGGAAATAGAAATGGAGATTCTAACATCTAAATGTAGTACATGGCTTGTGAGCAATCTGCTGTCAATGCTGATAAACTTCCTGTACATGTTGCACACAATGCCATTTTTTTTTTACTTCAAAATACTCAGTAATGAACTGTGCAAATCATAGACCTTTTACATGCAGTATTCTTTTACTTAACCCTAAGGGACTGGGGAGGTAGCCCAGTGGAATAAGTGCCAGCCTGGCAAACATAAGGTCCAGAGTTCAATCCCCAGTACCACCCTCCCCCCAAAAAAAAGAAAAAAAAATTTAGCATACATAGAGTAGAAGGAAAATAATATAACAAATATTCCTAAATCTTCTACACAACCCAAAAGCTAGTATATTACTAATATCTTTTTTTTTTTTTTTTTTTTTTTTTTTGGGGACC
>PVJA010014211.1:0-47900 GCA_004027025.1 Myocastor coypus
TTTCTTTCTTTTTTCTATGCAACATTAATAGGGAGGTGGGTCATGCCCACACACTGCACTCTATAGAATGATTGTGAGGACAATATGCAATATGTCAACTTTCAAAGAAAAAAAGGGGGAAAAGAAAAAAAAGGTAATGTGGATTTAGAAAGGTTAATGTTTAGTTGTTTGATCAATCTTATATACCTATATGTATTAATCTAAACTGATCCGATGATGAAAATATATAATATAACCATTGTTAAATTTAAACAATAAAAGAATTGAAAATAAATAAATAAATAAATAAATAAATAAATAAAATAAAATAAAATTGTGCCATGTATGTTTTCAGATAATTCTGTAACAAAACTAAATATCGATGACAAAAGAAACCACAGGAATTATGCAAATACATGAAAATTAATCAATATATTGTGAATAATTAAATGTTCACCAAAGAAATCAAGGAAGCAATAAAACAGTTCTTAGAATTAAATAATAATACCAGCACAATGTGCCATGATTTATGAAACATAATGAAAGGAGTTCAGGGAGCTGAGCAGATAGCTCTGCCGTCTAAGCACCTGCCTGGTAAGCTCAAGGACTCAGGTTCGGTCTTCAGTACCACATACCATACTGGCCCCAGAGCCCCAGATGCACCATGCCAGCCACCAACACCAGATGTGGTGAGGCATACCTGTAATCCTAGTGCTGGGAAGGCTGAGACAGGCTTAGCTGCATAGAGACCTTGTACCAAAGAAAGAAAGAAAAAAAAAAAAAAATGAAGGCTAAAGCAGAAAATTTCCAACTGTGAATGCCAATGTCAGAAAAACAGTGAGACCAAATAATCCAAGCCTGCACCTCAAGATCCTAGAAAACAAGAAGAATCCAAATCTAAAGCTAGACTAGTGATATTCAATTCTTTCCATGATTCTGGTCACAGACGGAAGTAGACGAGAACCAAATTAAATTTCTTCACAAGGTGAACATTGAACGTACCCATTGAATTTGATTGGGTTCTCATCAACTTGATTTGTGACCTGAATCATGAAAAGAATCAAGTTAATGAATTGAGGTACCACTGTACAAGGAAGGAAATTATAAACATCAGAGCAGAAATTAATCAAATGGAGACTAAACAGAATAAAAAGTCAATGAATTGAAGTGCTGATTCTTTGAAAGATTAAACAAAATAGACAAACCCTTATCCAATTATATCAGTCAGGGTTTTGCTAGAGAAACAGATATAATACAAGATATACAAATGTATAAGGAATTACAAGATTGGCTTATGACAGTCAGCCTCAGAGTTAGATGAGGAAACTTGCATACAGCATCTGCATCCGAGGCCAAAAGTTTCAGTCCAAGGCCCAGAGTTCACTGTCGCATCTAGGAAAGTCCATATCAGGACTCTGATAGGTACACACTGGCAACTGAAGAGTCTAAGAGTTTCCAACAGAAGCCAAAGATCCTGCATTGGAAGCTGAAGACAGTAGCTGAAGTACCTCCAAAGAACAGATGCCAGTTTGCCTTCCTCATCTTTCCTTTATACCCTTTTATACCATCTAAGCAACAAGCCAACCTAGGGTGTAGAACTGCTGAGCGGATTTAGTTAAGCTTCTAAACTTCTCCAGCTGACCACTTTGCCCATCAACCATTACACTGATCTTACCCAAAGAAAGATGGAGATCCAAGTCAGTGAAAACAGTGGAATCACAGCAGACACTGACAAACTCAAAATTATTGTTCACTACTTTAAAAACTTATACACCAATAAACTGAAGAAGAAATGGACAGATCCCTAGATACATAAAAACTAACAAAGCTTAACCAAGAAGATACAGAAAATCTGAGTAATGTAATAATTGGCAATAAGATAGAACCAACTCATCAATTATAAGATGCTCAGGTCCTGATGGATTTGTTGTAGGGTAGTTCCTTTAAAAATGGTTCACCAGTCAAATGTATTCCAGGTCTTTCATGCCTCAAACAATGACTTAGAGGAGACGAGCCAAAAGTGAGGGGTCAATAAGCACAGGAGAAACCAGTTCTGTGAGTGAATTGGGAAAAATATGAGGAGAAAAAAAAGGTAAAAGCAAAAATAAAAATCCATGCTGCATCTGGGAAATGTAGCACTGGATGTGGAAGGTCATGACGTGGAAGTGAGCTCTCATGGCACATGGTGTATGAGCTGTCCTCATCTCCTGGGAGCCTGGCAGAAGTTCCATATACCAAGTCCTGAGAATTACTTGACAAGCACTGAGATCTTGTAATTGACAAGTCCTGCTCATTTTCCCAGGCAGCTTTCTCATTCCTTATCTCCTATATCAGATTCACTACCAAAATCTACAAGAATTCAGGAAAGACTCAATGCCAATACTCCTCAGACTCTTCAATTAAATTGAAAGGAAAGTATTCCCAGAGTCATTCCTGGAACCTAGCATTACTTTGATACCAAAAAGTAAGGATACAACACAAATTTATATAGGAAAATCTCTTTAATAAACATATATGCAAAAATCCTTAACAAGATGGCAAGCAAAATACAAATCATTTAAAAATATTCACACAGTTTTTAACAAATAGCTTGCATACCATGAATGCAAGGAGTATCCAAATGTGCAAATCAATAAATGTAATCTATCATATAAATGGGACTAAAGAAATAGCACATGATCATCTCAATAAATGCAGAAAAAAAAAAACTTTGACAAAATCCAATATCGATTCATGATTTTAAAAAGAAAAAACTATGTATACCTTGTTATAGTTTGTTTATAGATGTCCCTCCCAAAGCCTCATGCAGTCATGGGGTAGCTTCTAGAGTTTGTCATTGATTACTACGGGTGTGGGTGCTACACCCGCCTGGGGCAGGTAATTTGCATTACAATGTAAGGAGGGGATAGAGGCTAGCTAGCTGCCCAAATTGCTGCCACTCCATTTTGCTCTCTTGCTTTTTGCTGCCCACCATGAAAGACTGCCCTCTGCCATGTGCCACTCTGCCTTGGTGCCAGTTGAGAACGGACTGAAACCCCCAGTAGCTGAGAGCTAAATAAACCTTTCCTTCCTTCATTTTGAGTGTCAGGCATTTGACCCAGCAATGAGAGAAGAGTAACTGAGGCACTTCTTACTGCAATTGTTTTACAACCTCTTGCTAACATCAATAAAAGGTGGGATAAATCATGGACAACACAAATATGTCCACCATTACCTCTCCTTGTTAACATAGTCCTTAAAAATCTAGCCAGAAGAATCAGGCAATAGAAATTAAAAGGGGTGCATACAGAAAACTAACAACTCAAAGTATTATTGTTTGCAGATGATATGATCCTCTACATAAAAAAAAAAAAGATATATATACCAAAAGATTCCTAGAGGCCTACAGAGATAGCTTGGAAGTCTAAGCGCCAGCCTGGCAAGTGTACAGACCTGGGTTCTATTTCTGGTACTGTATGTTATGTCAGCTGGGAACCCTGAGTGTACCTTGCTGGCCACAAAAACTGGACTGGTGGCACATGCCTGTAATCCCAGCACTAGGGAAGTTGTGATAAGAGGATCACTATGAATCTGAGCTACATAGCAAGACCCTGTACCAAATAAATAAATAAATAAATAAATAAATAAATAAATAAATAAATATTTTTTTGAAATTTCTTAAAAAGATTCTTAAAATTAATAGCTAAATTCAGCGACATAACAAGATCCAAAATACAGTACAAAAATCAATAGCGTTCCTGTACACCAATAATGAACTAATTGAGAAACAAATTGGGAAAATAATAACATTCACAATAGCAAAGGATTAAACACTTAGGAACTTACCTAACCAAAGAAGTTAAGACAGGACTCTGAAGAAGGAGACCAGAGAAGACAACAGAAAATGGAAAGATGTCCCATTCTTGGACAGGTGGAAAGAATTTAGTCAAAATGGCCATACTTCTATAATTGTTACATAGATGTAAGCAATATGAGTCAAACTACCAATAGCATCTCTCACAAATATAGTGAAAATGACCCTAAAACTCATATGGAGCTAGAAGAGACCCAGAATAGTAAGAGTATTCCTGGGGAGCAAGAGCAAAGCAGAAGGCCTGAGAACCCTGGAGTTGACATTATATGACAAAGATACAGATAAAAGCAGCATGGTACTGACACAAGACAGACCTGTCGATCAATGGAACAGAATAAAAGGTGCAGAAACAACTCCAGCTATCATTCAGCTATGTGATCCTTAACAAAAGAGTCCAACACATACTCTAGAGAAAAGATAGCCTCTTAACAAATGGATGCTGGGTATACTGGCTAGCTACAAGCAGCAGATTGAATGTAGACCCATTTATCTTACCATGCATGAAACATCAGAGATCTAAATGTTAAAATATAAACATACCTGCTGAAAGTTAGAATAATTAAAACATTTGACATCATATACAGATGCAAGGACTTTCTAAACAAAAATACCGTAGCTCAGAAAGACCGTGTTACCCCAAAAATAAGACCTAGCTGGAAAATAATGAACTTGAAAATCAGATATCAAAATCCTAGCCCCAAGTCAGCCTGTGCTTACCTCACCTCGCACAGCAGCCACAGAGCAAAAGAATAGTGATGCCAGGAATAGCCTAATTTGGTCTGGAAGCTTTGATATTTGTTTTGAAGGCTAATTGTTTTCCTAACTGGATCTTAGTTTTAGGGAGAGAGGACGGCATCCGCAATCAATACATGAAATCATATCAAATTAAAAGGCTTTGTGCAGCAAAGGAAACAACTGACAGAGTGAAGAGACAACCTAAAGAATGGGAAAGATACTTGCCAGCTATTCCTTAGGCAGAGGACTAATATTCAGAAAGCAAATAGAACTCAAAATAATTTGACCCCTCCCAAAATAAATGATACAGTCAAAAAATGGACAGCTAAAATAAACAAACATTTCCCATAATAAGGGCGAATGACTCATAAATAGATAAAAAAATATATTCAGCATCGCCAGCCATTAGAGAAGTACAGCTTAAAATAACACCAAAATTCCAATTTTATTCCAGAAAGAATGGCTAGCTAGCATGAGGATATAAAATAATAACACACGTTGCATGACTGTAAGTAAAAAAGGAACTCTGCTTCCTACATTGTTGGTGGAAATGTAAACTAGTACAGCCAGTATGCAAAAAGTGTGGAGATGCCTTAAAAAACTAAAACAAAGCTAGATTTGACCCAGGTGTTCTCCTTCTAAATGTCTTTTTGAAACAGTTAGAGACGACATATGCCAGTGATACCAATGCTTACAGCATCAAAATTCTTATAGCTAAATCTTGAAAAGAGCATAGATACCCTTTAATAGAAGAATATATCATATAAAGAAACTATTTATATATTATGGAGTACTAATATGCCATAAAGAAGGAAAAATGACTTCTTCACAGATGCTGTTCACAGACACAACTTGAAACCATATTTTTTTTTTATTTTAAAGAGGAAAAAGAATCAAAACAATGATACAGAATTTTAAAATAGGAGAACAGGAAATTAACAATGGTTATTATACTGCGTATTGTTATCTTCAAAGTAGTGGCTCAGATTACAAGATGTAGGCATGCAAAATTGACAAACAACACAAGCACAAGAGACCATAATATTAAGTGAAATAAATCAGACATGCAAGCTTAAATAACATATAGTTTTCTTATGTGAAAAAACGAGTGCAGGGAAAGGTATTGAAAAATGAGGGGGTGGGAAGGATAGATCTTTTGCAAAAGGGATGGTGCCAAGAGAATTAAAGAGAAGGGAGCATAAGGAGAGGTAGGAGTTATAAAAATAATTAAGATGCACTATGCATGAACCAACTCCTTACAATAAACGAGGTCATTATGCACTGCAAACATGTACTAAGAAAAATAAAAATTAAAGAAGGGATATTAAAACTGAAGAAAAAGTCATAAAAGTTGTAGTGCCAATGAGACATGATGACATTTGATTCGTATATTAAAACCAGAGCTGAATATCATGCTTCCAAAACTCAAATACGTAATCTAAAAATGGGCATCTGAGATGAGTATACACTTGATAAATGAAGAGATACAAATGGCAAACAAATAAATGAAAAAATGTTCAACATCATTGATCATTCAAGATATGCAAATTAAAACATTGAGATACAATCTGATGCCAGAAAGAATGGCTATCATCAAGAAGCCAACCAATTTATTTGGGACCAGAAAAAAACTAGAACAGCAAAGGCAGTCCTGGGCAACAAAGGCAAGGCAGGAGGCATTACAATCCCTGACTTGAAATTATATTACATAGCTACTGTGACAAAATCAACATGATATTAGCAATAAAAAATAGACATGAGGATCAATGGAATATATTAAAAGGTGCAGATAGAACTGCAAACACAGTGAGCCATCTTATCTTTGGCAAAGGAGTCAAACATGTTTAATTGAAGAAAGATAGCTTCTTTAACAAATGGCGCTGGAAAAACTAGCTCTATAAATGCCAAAAAGTAAAACTTGACCTGAGTCTAATACCATGCACTAATGTCAAAATGGATTAAAGGTCTAAACATTAAAACAAAAATACTAAATCTCCTGGAACAGAAGGTAGGTGAACTATTGAAGATATTGGGGCAGGCAAACAGTTCATGTACAAAAATCAAACTGCATGGGAAATACTTGAATTAACAAATGGGACCTCCTCTTATTGAGAAGCTTCTGCACATCAAAAGAAATTACCAACAGAGTGAAAAGACAACTCACTAATTTGGAAAAAGTCTCAACTAATAATCATTCAGACGAAGGTCTTCTGTCTAGAATTTATAAAGAACTAAAAAAATTAGAGCCCCAAAATTTAAAGACCCAATCCAAAAGTGGGCATCTGAGATGAACACAGACATCAGAGGCAAATAAATACATGAAAAAAATGCTCCATATCACTGGCCATTTGCAAAATGCAAATTAAAACAACACTGAGATAACATCTCAC
Source organism: Myocastor coypus (assembly GCA_004027025.1). Classification (NCBI taxonomy): domain Eukaryota; kingdom Metazoa; phylum Chordata; class Mammalia; order Rodentia; family Myocastoridae; genus Myocastor; species Myocastor coypus. Next base: position 6,958 of record PVJA010014211.1, read on the forward strand.
CCTAGAAAGAATGGCTATTATAAGGAAATCAACCAACAACAAATGTTGAAGAGGCTTTGTGGGAAAAGGAACCCTTCTCCACTCCTAGAGGGAATATAGACTAGTGCAACCACTACAGAAATCAGTGTGGAGACTCCTCCAAAAATTAGGACTGGAAATCCCATTCAATCCAGCAATTTCTCTTCTGGGAATTTTCACAAAAGAACAGAAAATCATGTCATAAACTCAAAGCTTTCATAGGTAAGTGAATGCAACTTGAAGCTATACTCATTAGTGAACTAAATCAGCCCCACATGTGTAAATATCCTATTGTCTCCCTAGTGTAAGAACTCAAAAGAACAAAGAAAAATTGAAAGGTATAACACAGTTAAATGGAAAGAGAGAACTTAAAGATTAAAGAATGAAGAGACAGAAAGGAGAAAGTTAGGAAATATGGTAGAGGCAAAACCACACATTTATATAAACAAGATAGATGAGGCAATAGTCCTAAGAATTTCCATCAGATTTTTGAAAATAGCAGTTAATGGGTAGAATTCTCATCCAGACTAACTCTATATGCTGATATCTGTGATATCTAAGTAACTGATATCTAAGCGACTACATTGAGGACAGCAATGTGCAGTAATAAAACGATGCTTGAAGTATCTATCATTTTGGTCTTCTAAATGTATATCGTTTGTAATGTCATACCAACTTTTGCTATACTTTCTTTAAAGTAAATGTTTGCTTTTAAAGAAAAGGTAATAAAAGAAAATTAGAGACAAGGGGAAAAAAAAAAGTCAACCAATAACACATGCTGGAGGGGATGTGGGGAAAGCCTGAGGGATGCATACCTCAGGTGGGAGTGCAGGCTGCTCCGACCATTATGGAAATCAGTATGAAGACTCCTCAAAAAACCAGGATTGGAGGTCCTATGCAAGGCAGTTAATCTCCTCGTAAGCATTTTTCCAAAGGAACTGAAATCATCATACCACAGTGATATATGTGCACCAAAGCTCATAGCAGCACAATTTGTCATAGCTAAATACTGAAAACAACACAAATTTCCATCAACTGAGGAATGGACAAAAAAAATTGGTGTTTTTACAACAGAGTATTATTCAGCTATAAAAAGTATAAGTCTGAGGCTTTTGTAGATAAATGAATGCGACTAGAGATTATGTTAGTAAGTGAAGTAAATTAGACTCACATGTACAAACACTATCTTGTGCCTCTAGTGTGAGAACGTGAAAGAGTAAATATAATCTTAAATGAACAATAGAGAAAGAATGTGTTCAATGGGAAAAAAAAAATCTTAGATGAGGAAAAGAACAAAAGACAGAAGGAAAAAAGAGAACCCAGCAACCAGGTCTGGCGCATGAGTAAAACTGTCCTGAGTCTCCCTGAAACTCGTTGCACCCAGCAGCGAGGCCCCGCCCAAGAGTGAGGCCACCCAAGGCCTGCCAGAAACTCATTAGACCCAGCAACCAGGCTCAGCATGTGAGTGAGACTGCCCGGGGCCTGCTGGAAACTCATTCAGCCCAGGAACAAAGCCCAGCATGTGAGTGGAATTTCATCCATCAGACAGGCCCAGTATGGAAAACTGCTGTAGAACACCCTGCAGAGAATAGAGACAAGACCTACGCCACTGATCCAGGAGCAGAACATCTTGCCTGGGTGGCACAGCAGGTTCAACTTCAAGGGCTCCAGCAGGAAGAAGTGGAGCGCAGAAGCCAGACTCAAGCCACACCCAACTGGGCAAGTTTGAACTTGACAGATATGGACCTGTTGCTAAGGTAAGAACCCTCCAAAGCTCTACAGCAAAGGCCAAAAGGCAGGGCTATGCAAAAGGACAAAGGAAAGGAGCAAAATGCACTCTTGGGCCCCAAGCTCGCCCAGAACAAATACAGGAGACAATAGCACCGAAGAAATTGGAAATCACACACCTGAAATAAGAAACAACAACAGAAAGGTATAGAGGAAATAAGATCAGAAATAATTTGCGAAGTAAAAAAACAAATAATACTTATAATAAAAAAGCAGTAAGTGCTTCTAAAAAAGACACTGATAAAAAAATGGAGGAGAGGGGCTGGGGAGATAGCTCCGAGGCACAAGTGCCTGCTGGGCAAGTGCGAGGTCGTGAGTTTGAACCCTGGTCCCAAAAAAAAAAAAAAAAAAAAAAAAAATGGAGGAGAATAGAAAAATGATGGAATCCTTGAATGAGCAATATAGGAAAGCAATAGAATGTATGAAGCAGATTCGAAGTGCTATACAGGAACTGAAAACCTCAGTCACCAGCTGGCAAAACCATCTCAATGAAAATGAAAATAGACTTTCAAACCTTAAAGACACCATTGTGGCTAGTGACAAGGTAAGAAAAGATATCTTAATAACAACTGAGATGCAAGAAAAAATGATTCAACATCTGCGAGATGATGCAAAGACGAACAATGTAAGACTAATACACATCAATGAGAAAAAAGGAGTCTGTACAAACTGTGTAAAAAGAATATGGGCAGAATAGTAGAAAACTTTCCAGATATGGGGAAACAATTTGACATTCAGCTTACCAAAGCATATAGAATTCCAAATAATATCAACCCAAGTAAAACCACACCCAGACATATAATACTCAAGACCCCAGAAATTCAGCACAGGAACAGTACACTAAAAGCTGCTAGAGAAAAAAAACAGATCACATTTAAAGGAAAACCCATTAAAATAACAGCAGATTTCTCTTTACAAACCATGGAGTCAAGAAGAGCATGGAGCAAAGTACTTCAAGTCTTACAAAAAAACAAATTTCAACCCAGACTGCTATACCCTGCAAAACTCTCAAGTCCAATGGAGAAGTGAAATATTTCCATGACAAACAACACCTGAAGAATTTCATGATGACAAAGCCAACCATAAGTAGTTTACAAAAAGGTATTCTAAAGAAGGATCAAAATGACCACAATTCCATGAAGGAGAATGGAAAAAACCCAACAAATAGGGTAAATAATTAAACACAGGAGAAAAAGAGGTATACAAAAGCAGTCTTTCAACTAATCTGTTGTATACAGCAGCACAATATGTCCATCCACATATTCTACAAATGGACTTCTCCTGCACCCTACGGGTCATGATTCTGTTTGGGTCTACAGGGTGGATATCAAGGAAATAGCAATATCTCAGTGTCACAAGTGATACCTGGTCACCATAAGTTCATGGACACTGTCCACCTCCATGACATATTAGAACTTTTCCAGAGGTCCTTCCTGCGCATGGACCCGGTGGATCAGCATCATATTGGCTTTCCTAATGGGAACTCACCCTTCCTTATCACTGGAGGAGCTCAGGACTTAACTTGCTTAGGAAAGCTGTGGTACTTTTCAGGAGAATTCTGGTTATTACCTTGAACATTGCTTCCTAGCTCCAGTGCACAAATGTTCATCCCACTAGCATAGGCTTCCTAGCTTTCACCCCTGCCCGTTGGGCCTTCGCAGTGCAGATACCTGGACCTGCACGAGACCTTGTTGTGGGTCCTAGGCCTCCAGTTGGACATGCGAGAGGCATTGTTATGAGCTCCAAGTTTTTATCTGGACTCATGGAGGATATTAGGATCCAGATGCTCATGTGGATTCTTTAGTATTTAGTGTGTGGGTTGGTTTCCTGTACTTGTAGATAATCCTTTGGGTGATTCCTTATAAAACATTGTAAAATGTGTCCCATATTTTAGTTTCTCTTCAAAAAAAAAGCCCTAAACCATAACAATGGAAGACGTTGATTTTTGTGCTTGGCTTTTCATTTGTGTAGCACTGTTAGTTTCACCATGATATCTACCTGGATGATGGATATGAGGTATGGAGGCATATTTTTATATCCTTTCTCTTCTGTTTAAAGGAGGACAGCTAGTTACTGAGAGTTCACTTTGTGTCCTGTACCTCCTTTGTAGTCCTATAGACCCCTTCTCAGAGTAATGTTCATAAAAACATAACATAAATAGTAGTTATGAAGAATATCCATAATATGACTGCAGTTATGATACTTTACAAATCATACATTTAAAAATCCTGATAAAATAACACACATACTACATTACTAACACTTTAATTAGAATTCATATGAATTAGAAGCAGGTTTATAACAACTGTGATTTCAAAGTAATGATGAGCATAAATGGTATTTTGAATTATCTACAGCACCTGGAATAAGATATGAAAATATCTCTAATTTTCTGTGCCAACAGCATCCTGTACCCTGCAAGTGGCACTTTGGCTTTATCATGTGTCATCTCTTATGCTGTTTGGCCTGCTTGGTCCACCATGACAAAGCTGCCACCACAAACTGGGAGGCTTAAAGTGTAGAAACGTCTTGTCTCATTGTGCTGGTTGAATGAATCCTGAGAGCAGGGTTTGGGCAAGATCTATTCCCTCTGTAGGCAGTAGAAAGTGGCACATTATGACATAGTAATTGGCACTATACATGGAGGAGGAGGAGGAGGAGAGGAGAGGTCAGAGTTGTATTTATTTATTTTTATTTATTTATTTATTTATTTATTTATTTATTTTTGTGGGGCCAGGGTTCGAACTCACGACCTTGCACTTGCCCAGCAGGCACTTGTGCCTCGGAGCTATCTCCCCAGCCCTGGTGAGAGTTGTATTTATAAGAAAAAAGGCTTTGACTAACCGAGTACATTATGAGGATCATTCCTTCCCTCAATAACCTACTCACTAAGTGCTTGGCCTAACTATTTCTCAGAAAGCAGCTCCACCTGACTTTGTCTTCTAGTGCAAATGTCACCATCATAGTCACAGGATGGAGAACCAGTTCTGGTGTTTATTTTTTAAAGAATACAAAATAGTAATTTTTTAAAAACCTAGCATTAGAAACAGTACAAAATTTCACTAAGCAAAGTGATAAGAATTCAACAACGGTTGCTGAATTGCATGATGTTATCTTCAAATTAGTTGTTTAGGTTACCAGAAATAAACCTGCAAACTAGGTTTAAGTAAAAAAAAGAACAAGGGGATTGGGAAGATATCTCGGATGTCTCAGTGCCTGCCTAGCAAGTGCAAAGATCCTAGTTTGATCCCTGACACTGTATGCCATGCTGGCCACCAAAACCAGGCATGGTGGCTCAGGCCTGTAATCTCAGCACTGGGGAGGCTGAGAAAAGAGGATCACTACAGGTCTGAGCTGTGTAGCAAGACCCTGTACCAAATTAATAAATAAACAAACAAATAAATAAATAATTTTAAAAAGTAAATTTGACCCAGCAACCAGGTCTAGTGTGCTCAGTGTAGAAAATTGCTGCAGAACTCCTACAGAGAGACTAGAGACAAGACTCATCCAGCTGATCCAGGAGCAGAATATCTTGCCAGAGTGGCACAGCAGGTTTGCCTCCAAGGCCTGCAACAGGAAGAAATGGAGCTCAGAAGCCAGACCCAAGCCACACCCACCTGGACAACTTTGAACTTGGTAGATCTGGACCTGGTGCTAAGGTAAGAACTCTGGCTAACTGACTAGGCCGGTGCTGAGGAAGGACCTCTCCACTGGCATTCTGACCTTACCGACTGCCCCAACCAACCAGTAGGCACTCAGGTAGGACCTCTTGGACTGTGTGTGCCCTCACCAGAAGTCTGCTCCTGCCCAGCCTGTGACTGGTGGAAGCATAAACAGGAACACTAGGCCTGCACCCTCCCCCCACTGGAGCTTCTTCATTGCCCAGAACCCAGCACCGTGATCTGCTGTGAAACCCTGGAGTGAAATTCCCACAGAGAGGCTGAGGGTCAGACCCTACCAGCTAATCCAGGAGCTGAGCATCTTGCCAGAGGAGCACAGCACTCTCTCCTCCAAGAGCTGCAACAAGAAGAAGCTGAGCACAGCAACCAGACCCAGCCAGGCACATGTGGACAGGATCAAGATTGGTGGATCCAGACGTAAATTTCAATAGGCGCTAATGGCATAGCTTCAGCAAAGTGCAAAGTTCATACAAAGTGACAATGAGAAGGAGCAAGACGCAATCTCAGGTACCAAGCCCACCCATAACAAATACAGGAGACAATATCATGGAGGCAAACAGAATCATGCAGCCAAAAATCTCTGAATTGGTAGCATCTGAGGTAGACAGACAAATGCAGAAATGTATAGAGGAACTCAGATCAGAGATAACATCTGAAGTAAAAAAAGAAATGCATGAATTAATAGAATCTGAAGTGGAAAATCAACTGCAGAAAGGTATAGAGGAAATCAGACCAGAAATAGCCTCTGAAGTAAAAAAGACATCTCTAAATTAACAGCATCTAAAGTAGGGGAGCAACAGCAGAAAGGTAGAGAGGAGATCAGAGCAGAAACAATTTCTGAAGTAGAGAAAGAAAGGATAACTATAAAGAAAGACTTAAATGCTACCAAAGAAGACATTGATAAAAAAAAAAAAATTAGAGGAGAATAGAAAAATGATGTGTTTTGTGAATAAGCAAAATAGGAAAGAAATAGATCACATGCAACAGTTTCAAAGAGATATATGACAAAACAAAATCTCAATCACAAGCTGGCAATACTGTATGAACAAAAGTAAAGATAGACAAAGTCGCAGCTACTGAAAAGGTAAGAAAGAATCTCTTAAAAACAACTAGGATGAGGAGCTGGGGAGATAGCTGCAGGGCACAAGTGCCTTCCTGGCAAGTGCAAGGTTACAAGTTTGAATCCTGGACCCAGAAAAAAAAGAAAGTGGGACATAGGAAAAAATAATTCAACATATGGAAGATGATGCAAAAATGAACAACATGAGATTAATAAGAATCAACAAGAAAGAAGGAGTCAACACAAAGGATATAAAAAGAATATAAGCAGAAGTAATAGCAGAAAACTTCGCAAACATAATGAAACAATCTGACAGTCAGTAACTGAAATATACAGAACTCCAAATAACATCAACACAATTAAAACACACCAGACATATAATAGTCAAGATCCCAGAAATCAAGCAGAAGAATAATTACAAAAAGCAGCTAAAGAAAAAGAAACAAATCACATTTAAAGGAACACCCATCAGAATAGTGGCAGATTCACTTCAAAAACCATGAAATCGAGAAGAGCATGGAGCAGAGTGCTTCAACTCCTCCATGAAAACAAATTTCAGCCCACACTGCTATACCCATCAAAATGCACTTTCAAGTATGAGGGAGAAGTGAAATGCTTCCACAAGGAGCAACTGAAGAATTTCATGATGTCAAAGCCAACCCTACACAGACTACTAAAAGATATTTTAGAGAGGGATCAAAATGACTCAAACTTCAGAAATGAGAACAAAAGAACCCACCAGATAGGGTAACCAGTTAAACACAGGAGAAAAAGGGGTAAACAGCAGTAAGTAAAAGAGAAGTCATGCTGGCGCACGCCTGTAATCCCAGCACTCGGGAGGCTGAGGCAGGAGTATCAGTGCGAGTTTGAGACCAGCCTGGGCTACAAAAGTGAGCTCAAGGCCAGCCTGAACTGCATAGCGAGACCCTGTCTCAAAAAGACAAAAAAAGAAAAAAGACAAGTCAATCATAAGTCAACACATTTCAATCATAACCATCAACGTAGACTCAGTTTTCCAACTAAAAGAAATAGAGTGGCAGAGAGGATTAGGAAGCAAAAAGGTTGTATACAAGAAATACACTTAACTCATAAAGAAACTCATAAGCTAAAAGTTAAAGGATGAAAAACAATACTACATGCTCCAGAAAAAAAAAACAACAAAAACAGGGGTAGCAACCCTATTTGGAGACAGTTTAAAGGTCAAACCAAATTGATCAAAGGAAATAAAGAGGGCCACTACATAATAGTTAGGGGAAAAATTCAAGATGAAGAGATAACACTCGTAAATATGCATGTACCCAACACCGGAGCACCAAGTTATGTAAAACAAATCTTTTTTTTTTTTTTTCTTTCATGTCCATTTCCATCTTTTTTTTTTTTTTAGAGTCTCACTACTGAGTCATAGTGATCCTCCTGTTTGTACCTCCCAAGGGCTGGAATTACAGACACGCACCACCACACCCAGTATTGCCGGCTCAGCGTGCTCTAGAGCTGGGCCTGCACAGCACGAGGGGCCAGGAACCGAACCCTGGCCCCTGCGCTTCCTCTAAGCAAGCGCTAAATCCGCTGAGCGATACCACCGGCCTTATAAGACAAATCTTAACAGACAGGAAAAATCTAATACCACAATCTTAACAGGAGACATTAACACCCCCTTATCTGAAAAATATAGGTCAAGCACACAAAAAATTAGCAAAGAAGTTGCAAAACTGAACCAGAAATTCCAAAAACTGGATTTGGTGCATACTACATACTACACAGAGTGTTCCACTGAGCCACCTCTGAATACACATTTTTTACAGCTGCACATGGGACATTTTCCAAAATAGACCACATACTACTGCATAGGTCATGCTTAAGTATGTGCAAAAAAAAATTCTCCCATGTATATTATCTGACCACAGTGCCCTGAAACTGAAAATAAATGACAAAAGAAACCACAGCAATCTCAGAAATACATGGAAATTAAACAACATCCTTCTCAGCAACCAGTGGGTTACAGATGAAATTAAACAAAAAAATTAAACAATAAATACAAATTAATGAAAACTCAGACACAACTTACCAGAATTTATACAATGTAATCAAAGCCGTTCTTAGATGACAATTAAAGCACTGAACTCACACATTAAGAAAACAGAATGGGAACAAATAAATACTCTCATTCAGCACTTAAACTGACTAGAAACAGAAGAGTAAACGAAACCAAAACCTAAGGAAAGGAGGAAATTATAAAGACTAGTGCCGAAATTAACTCAGTCCAGACAAAGAAAACAATACAAAGAGTTAATGAATCAAAAAGCTGGATCTTTGAAAGATGAAATAACATTGATAAGCCCCTAGCTAACTGTATCAAAAAGAGAAAAGAAAGGACTCAAATTCAAGCAATAAAAAATGAAAAGAGTGAAATTACTGAAGACCCAACAGAGATTCAGAGAATCATTATTAGCTACTTTGAGAATCTTTCCTTTCACAGAATTGAAGACACAGATGAAATGGACAGATTCCTATAAAGGTACAAACTACCAAAAGTGAATCAAGAAGATATAAGAACTCTCAATAACCCAATCACAGCCAATGAAATACAAAATGTAATAAAAAATCTACCGACAAAGTCCAGGACCTGATGGATTCACCACTGAATTCTACAAGAAATTTACAGAAGACAAAATCCCAATACTTCTCAAATTCTTCAATGAAATTGAAAAGGAAGCCATCCTCCCAAAATCATTCCTAGAGGCAACTATTACACTGACACCAAAATCAGGGAAAGATGCAACTAAAAAAGAGAACTACAGGTCAATTTTTCTCATGAACATAGATGCAAAAATCCTCAATAAAATCTTTGCAGATAGAATACAGCAAGCCGTCAAGAAGATTATGCATCATGATGAGGAAGAATTCATCTTAGATATGCAAATCTATAAATGTAATACACTATATCAATAAAGCCAAAGTCAAGAATCACATGATAGTCTCAATAGATGCAGAAAAGACTTCTCACAAAGTCCAACATTCAATCATATTCATAGTCCTACAGAAAACTGGAATAGAGGGCCTCTACCTGAATCTGATAAAAGCCATCTATGACAACCCAACAGCGAACATAATTGCAATTGGGGAACATTTCAAGTCTTTTACTCTCAGATCTGGTACAAGGCAAGGAGTCCTCTAACACTCCTCCTATTCAATATAGTTCTAGAATCATTAGATACAGCCATTAGACAAGAGAGAGAAATAAAAGGAATAAAAATAGGTAAAGAAGAAGTTAAATTATCATTATTTGAAGATGACATGATAATCTACTTGGAAGACCCAAAAAACTCCACCAAGAAGCTACCATTATTAATACACAAATTCGGTAGTGTAGCAGGATACAAAGTGAACACAGAAAAGTCAATAGCATTCCTCTACACAGATAAACACAATGAGAGAGAAATTAGTGAAACAATACCTTTTAAGATAGCACCAAAGAAAGTGATACTTCAGAATTAACCTAACTAAAGAAATAAAAGAGTTTTTCAATGAAAACTACAGTACTCTGAAAAAAGAGATCCTAGAGGATTTCAGAAAATGGAAAGATACTCCCTGCTCCTGGATAGAAAGAACCAACATTGTCAAGATGGCCATACTCTCTGAATTCTTTTACAGATTTAATGCAATTCCTGTCAAAATACCACAAACATACCTCACAGACCTGGAAAAATTATTCCTAAAATTTGTCTGGAACCAGAAAAGACCTAGAATTGCAAAGACAATCCTGGGCAACAAAGACAAGGCAGGAGGCATTGCAGTTCCTGAGATAAAGTTATACTGCAAAGCTATAGTGATAAATCAGCATGGTATTGTCAAAAAAAAAATAGAACTGAGGATCAAAGGAATAGATTAGAAGATGCAGAATCACATACACACACACACACACACACACACACACACACTCAGCCACCTTATCTTTGACAAAGGGAACAAGAAATATAGTCTCTTCAACAAATAGTGCTGGAAAAATTGGCTCTCTACATGCCCAAAACTAAAATATCCCAGGTCTTTCACCATGCACTAAACTAAATTCAAAATGGATTAAACATCTAAATATTAAAAGAGAAACATTCAATCTCCTGGAAGAAAATGTGCTAGAAAATCTTGAAGACATTGGGGTAGTCAAAGAGTTCACAGACAAAAATAAAAATGTATGTTTAACACTTGAAAGAATCAACAACTGGGACATCCTGTAGCTGAGAAGTTTTTGCACATCAAAAGATATTACAAACAGAATGAAAAGATAACCCACAAAGTTTGAAACAATTTTAACTAGTAAGTATTCAGACAAAGGTCTTCTATCTAGAATTTATAAAGAACTGAAACCATGAGGATTCCAAAATTCAAAGACCTAATCCAGAAATGGGCATCTGAGATGAGCACACACCTCTCAGAGAAAGAAATTGAACAAGCCTGTAAATACATGAAGAAATGTTCCACATCACTAGCCATTCGTGAAATGCAAATCAAAACAACACTTAGATACCATCTCACCCCAGATGGATGTACACTGAACATATACTCATAAGTGAAATAAACCAGACCTACATGTGCAAATATCATGTAGTCACCCTAGTGTAACAACTCAAAAGAAGAAATAATGGAGAGGCATATCACAGCTGAATGGAAATCAAAGACTAAGGGTTAAGCAACGAAGTGGCTTCAAGCAGGAAACATAGGAATCATAGCAGGAGCAAAACTATGCTCAGGGTTAATTACATGATGGTACTAAGAACCTCCAAATGGTTTATCCCACTGAGGATAGCAATGTGTGACACTAAAACTATGCTTGCAACACCAGTCTTTTTGGTCTTTTAGATGTGTGCTGCTTCTAATGTAATTTCAGTTACTGCTATACTCTCTCAAGTAAACAGTTGGTTTACAAGAAAGCAAAAAAACTTATTAAATGAGAGTAAGAGACTAGGAAAAATGTCATAGGGTCAACTGGATACAATGTTGTATATGTTTAGATTTCTAAATTTCTGTGTAAAAATGTGTAGCTGCTTTTATCACATTCCGTAGAGATTTATTAGAATATTAATGATTGATAGATAACCCAATTCCAAGTTAAGTCTAGGATGTTTGATACTCAGAAATGCAGTGATGTTAAGCTCAAGTACCTATGTTTAGAGTAATAGTATCACTAAGCTTTTTTTCTAGAGAGTTAAGAATATAAGTTTACAGACCAAAAATTGGAGAAAAAGAAATGCTACAAGGATAGCCAATATTTTGTCCCTAGCCCTTTAAGGTCAGTGAGGACTCAGAACAGAATAGAACCTGTGCTATAACATCCTAATACTCAGTGGTTTCCCAAATTTTCTGTTCAAGGAGATTATGGGGCTATAGAGGAAAGTGATTGCAGATATATAGTGTACCTAAGGAGAGTTACCTAAAGAGAAAATATTCTCTTGGGCTTTCACAGAGAGCAAAGTGGTCAAGCAATGGCAATGACTCATCCAGATGGCCTGCACTGACAACAGTTCTATAGCACTGTGCATGGTTTCAAGGTAAATCCTAAGGGGATTCGACCAACCTTGGGAAATACAAAAGTTATACGTTTTGTTATACAGGTTTTGCTTTAACTTGCCCTTAACCACCTAGCTTGAAAGTTTAACTATGAGGCATAAAACATAAAGCTAGATTAGTATGCTGAGCTGTAAAAGGCTTAAATCAACAGCTTCCACCATTACCAGTTTTGCCAATAACCCACTGCGATTGTGGAACATTAGATTATGTATACAACCACTTTCTCTTAGTTCAATGAGAAGAAATTTTATTGTACCAATAATGATAAGAAAAATTACCATGTCTATACCCTGTGCTCTTGTATAACTACTAAGAGGACAACAATATGCATTGTATCAAATACTGGAAATGTACTACTAATGTGTTTGTTTGTTTTGTTTTGTTTTGTTTTTGGTCTTTTTGAGACAGGGTTTCTCTATGCAGTTCAGGCTGGCCTTGAGCTCACTTTTGTGACCCAGGCTGGTCTCAAACTCCCACTGATCCTCCTGTCTCAGCCTCCCAAGTGCTGGGATTACAGGCGTGTGCCACCACGCCCAGCCTACTAATGTGTTTTGAAACTGTCACATTGTTATTTCTTATTAAATAAAATAAAATAAATAAACAAGTAAATTTTTGAGAAGCCAATATGACAAGCTTTTCCAGGGGATTGGAGCCAGGAAGCGATGCTCAAGATGAGGACTAGGGCTCATGGAGAAAGCCAGCATGACAAGCTCCTCTGGCAGAATAGCCCAATGGAACTAGCAGCTCTAATAGCTCAACAGCTTCTCCAAATAGCACCCCTAACGGTGCTCTTTGCCTGTTCCTAGCAGCTTCCATTTGCCTTTATGCTGCTGGCAACAATTCTCAAGGGGGCCTCCCACAGCCAGTACCATACTAGCTTAAGTCAGCTGGGTATAATAAGTTGACCACCGGTTAGAAATCCACTACACCCATCTCTCCACCCACACCAAAATATACGTGCCATGACTTTATTTCATTTTTGCTTCCCAGAGCATGTCAAAGTCACACTTAGCACATGATTGGCACTCAGCACATGTTTGTGGAATGAACAAATGAAGGGAGAAAGATCTACATGGGATCACAAAGGAGCCAGAAAAAGCCTTGGCACTGAACTGTTCTTTGTGACTGCCACATGTGGCTTCTGAGGTTGAGAAGGAGAAGGAGGCAGACATTCCTGGCTTTGTGTTGTAGTTCACTTTTGTAACACATCCTTAGAAGCCACTGGGGCTTAAAAGTCTATCTCTGTCAACCAGCAGTTGCAGAGCGAAGCAGACAAACTCTACAAAGCTGTGCCAGCATGTTGCAAGGCAATGAGAGGAGCTTGGGTGGGTGGGTGGGCGGAGTTCAGGTGGATACTGGAGGCTTCAGGGACCACCCAAAATGACTTCCAGGACAGAGGCTCCGGCTTGTGCGGGGAGGCTCTCTGGGTTCCCTCTCTCATGTGGATAGGGGCTCGATAAGTATCAGGGCCCTAGGGGATACTGAAGATGACACTCAGACACACCATGGCTCAGGAGTCATCTGCCCCTTCAAATGGTGGGTGCTTTCCCACTGATGCTCCTCAACCTATGACTAAATGCCATCCCTGAGGTGCCACGGGTCTCCAGGAAGGCAACTATGAACCCCAGGAGATTCAGCAGCTAACACCTGCTTCAGAGGACTAGCTGGGAAGGCTCAAAGGTTGCAGACTGTTCTTCCCAGCTTCAGGAGGGCAGGAGAGGCCCTTTTGAAAACTCCCAGAGGGTGTCAGCAAAGCCAAGGGCTGCTAGATAAACACAGTGTGTGGCTTCTCTCTTTGGAAAGATCCTATTTTCCATTTGACTGCTTCCTTGAAGGTGTCACTTCCCTGTGACACCCAGACACACACTCACACTCACACTTGAGACTATTGGCAATAAACTCCACTCGGGGGATGTGGGCAGCACTGAAGCACAGCAGGGCCGTCCAAGCAAGGAAGAGAAAAGAGAGTGCAGGCTGACCCCACCTCTCCCGGGGTTATCTCTTTCCAGCCAGTGGTTGCCATAGCAAAACATGTCAGCAAAGTGGTGGAAACACAGAAAAACAGAACTGGTTATGGCCCAGCTGTCTTCTGCAGCAGACATTAGAGGCCAGACGAAGAACAGAACCCTGTGGCAGTGGCCACAAGAAATACAGCAAACTTACTTTAGTGAAGGACTCTTAGTCTGGGCACAAACTTCAGTGTCAATTTCCACTCTTTGGTTTTCCCCCAGTTTTTTTATTTGTGCGATTCAAATAGAACATGTGGGCACTGCTAGAGGATGAACTGTGTCCCCCACCAAGTGCCTGGGGTGAGGTTCTTAATGCCAGTATTTCAGAACATAACTGTATTTGAAATAGTCTTTTGCAGAGTAAAAAGCCGAGGCCTGGAGGGTGGCCCTAGTCCAACACGAAGAGTGTCCTTAGAGGAGTAAATTAGGATGCAGACGTGGAAAACAAAGGCTGAAGACACAGGGAGAAGATGGTGTGGACAAGCCAAGGACAAGGGCCGCAGAAGGAACGGTCCTAGTCGATGGGGTAAAACACCCACTACCCACAATAAGTGAGGAGAGGTTTATTTTATTTTATTTTGTTATTTTATTTTATTTTGGCTCACAGCTTTACTGAGTTCATTCTGTGGTCAGCCAGATCCAAAACAAAACTATCATGGTAGAAGGGCCTGCCAGAGAAAAGCTATTCACATGGCAGCCAAGAATCAGAGAGAAAAGAGAAAATCCAGGGAAAGAACTCATATTTCTAGGTCACTGACTCACTTACCCAGCTCTTCTGACTAGGCTCGCAGTATTTCAGCCATGTCTTTAGTGGACTGATCAACAGATAAGTATGATGCCGCCATGAGCCATCACCTTCCAAAAGCCCTGCCTCTTTGGGGTCTTGGGAGAACATTCTAGATATAAACTATGGCAGAAATCAAGCTTGCTAACACCTTCATATCAGCCCTCCAGCCTCCAGGATGGGAATAGTAGTATCTGTTGTTGAAGCCACTCAGTCTGCAGTCCTTCGTTGGAAGCCCCAGTAAGCACATCAGGCACTTACAGCAAGAAGTGCGAATGCACCCCTGTCCGTGAGATTATCCAGCTGATGGACACCCAGGCCAAAGGTGCATCTTCCTTGCTGGGAGCCTCTAGCCAATTTGGTAATTTCTGAAGTTTAGTGCCTACAGGTAAAGTCCTAATTCACCTATCCTAATTTCAACTGTGAAATTAAGCAAGAATCTAATTAAAATGTGTCCTTACGATCTGCACGTCGGTCCCAAATGCCTTTTCCACAAGCACCATCTGAAGGTGTCTTAGATACTGATGACTGAGGGGCAGAAATAGCCTTCTGTACACATGTGCCCTGAAGTACAAATGCTTGGACCTTAGCCCACTGCCATCCTTTCAGAAACTCAAGCAGATTCTGAGGCACAGCTGCAGTTGTTTCCATTCTACAGATGACAGTCATAGCATGGGACAATGTAGTAACTAGTGCTTGCCTAAATCTGGTGTGTGTGTGTGTGTGTGTGTGTGTGTGTGTGTGTATGAAGATCCTATTACATGCATATATGTGTCCCTGTGTTAAAAATACTGGTATCCCATTTCCAGTCTTGGACCTTCTGATTTCTCTTCATACATTCCAGGGGATGCTATATAAGTGGTTTCTGACCTTATTGCTGTCATACTGAAACCTTCTGGAGATTCCTCACTGCCTTCAATGTGCTTTAAATGCTAAGCATATCTCAGGAAACTCTAAAATATACAACCCCAGTCCTCCAATCTGGCCCGTCACCTTTCACTCACCTCGCCTACTTACCTTCTGAAAACTTCTCTATTGTCTCCTTGACAAATTCTCCTATGTTAGTTTCACCTTGGGCAAAACTTCAGATACCACCCCTAATCCCACAAATTGGCTTTCATGTCCCTCTCTAAGCCTCCTATTGCAGTCCCTGGTTCCTTGTGTCCTGCACTGTACTGCTACCTTTGACTTGGTTGTCTCCCCATTTGAGTATCAGCTTGGTAACAATAGAGTCTGTCTCGTTCTCCATTATATCCCCAGAGTTCAGTTCATGGCATATAGTAGGTATTTATTGAATAGTGGTGTAAATGAACATTGAATAGAAGCTAAAGGTATGCACAAGGCAAGAGAAAAAAAGCGCCATCCTCCCCCTAAGGTTGGGCATTTTCATTAGTATTGTGGTGGGTTAATGAATGGTCAACTTACAATGCCCAGCTGAACTGAATCAGCACGGTTCTGGGTGTGGAAGGGCCTGAGCAGAACTGCCAGCAGCATGAAAGGACAGGAGAGGAAGGTGGTGTGGCTGAGTCTCCTGGAGAACCTTGTCATGCTGGTTTTCCTGATAGAGACTCAGCTGTTCTCATCATCAAAGGAGCTTGAGTGCTTGCTATCACTGAGGATGGCTGTGGTCTCTTGGAAGGAGCTTTGGTCCTTACCTTGAGCATTGCTTCCCTGCTCTTGTACAGGATTCACAGCCTGGTGACAAAGTTCCTTCACCCCACTGGCACAGATTTTCTACCTTCCACCACTGGCCTTTGGGCCTTCCCAGTGCAAATCCTTGATAAAAGTTTGTGTGAGACATTGTTGTGGGCTCTAGGACTCCAGCTGGATTCACAGATGGTAAACTTTTGCCTGGCATGTAGTCAATGTATATCTTTAAAAAAAAAAAATCTCCTTTTCAGAATATACCTACCATAGTCAGGGTTTGTAAGGGAATAAATTTAATACAGGACACATAATTTATAGGATTTTGTCTCAGCTATACACATATATTTACTTTTTCAAGAGAAAAAAAGGTTAAAAAAAAAAAAAAGAAAAATGAAACAATACAGAATTTCACTAAATAAAATGATAGGAATTCAACAATGATTTTTATATTGCATATTGTTTTCTTCAAATTGGTTATTCAGAATACTAAATATAAGCATGAAAAATTGGTCCAAAAATTATAAAATATTTAAAAGGAGAGAAAAAAATTAAGGATGAGTATGTGCTTCCTTTCTTTTTCCTTCAGGCAAACCCATTGTGATTGGCTCTATGCCTCCAACTGAACTCTTGCCACAAAGTCCAGGCTCTCAACTGGATTCTTGGGAGTTTAGTGTGTGGACAGACCTCCTGCACTCTTCCACATTTGACTCTTGAGTCCTGGGTATTTTTCCAGAAGAAGTGAAAACATCATACCACAGTGGCATATATATATATATATATATATATATATATATATATATATATATATATATATATATGCCCTGTGTAAAGCAATTTCTCACAGCTAAGTAGCTAAGTCTTGGAAACAACTCAAATGCCCATCAATTGAGGAATAGATAAAAAAGATGTGGTCTTTTGATACAATGAAGTATTACTCAGCTATAAAGAAAGATAAACTCGAGACTTTTATAGGTAAACAGATGGAACTAGAGACTATAATCATAAGTGACATAAATCAGACCCATACATGTAAACATCCTGTTGTCTCCCTGGTGTACGAACTTGAATGAGAAAATAAAATCTGAAAGGTATAATAGATACTGTAAAACAGACTCTTCGAAGAGAGGTAAGAACTAAGATGAAAGAAAAGGGAGAAGAAAGGGGAAAAGACAAAAAGAAAGCGAAAAAGAAATGTATCTATCTATCTATAATAACTTGGGTAATTGAAGTGCTGATTTATGCTGGTCTCTTGAAAGGAACAGTTAATGATTTTTTTCTTTTCTCTCCTTTTTAATTTTCTATATTTTTTGACCAACTTTGTTGGCTTATATCTGGTAATCTAAACTAATTTGAAGGTAACAATATGTACTACAAAAAACACTGTTGAATTCTCATTATTTTGTTTAGTGAAATTCCATATCTTTTCTATTCTTTTTACTACTTTTATTCTCTTTTAAAAAATAAAAAATGAATGTATCTGTATGGCTGGAAAAAAAATCCTATAAATTATGTGCCCTGTGTTAAATCAATTCCCTTGCAAACCTAGACTAACTGGTATATTCTAAAAAGGATATTTAAAGGAAAAAAGGTATATCATTGATCATTCATCCAGCAAAAGTTTACCTTCAGGCAAAGGAACTAGCCCTCCTTGCTCCAGGGGAACAGTTATTTCCCTTTCCTGGGGATCCAGATAAGATCTGCTTTGACATCATCCCTCTCTGCTATAAAGTTTTCTGATTCAACAATGGAATTCAGGAAAGAGCAGAGAAAGATAGTTGGGCTGAAAAACTTCAGTTGAGTCGCTCTGGAAATTTTGTTTTACAAACATTATTCTGTCAAAAGGTAATAATTGAGTTACCAACCAAGCATCTATCATTCTTAACTACTTCAGCAGCAGCTCTTTAAAGAACCTGATTCCTCGCCCATGGACACCCTTCCATTCACCTTGCTGTTGAGGTGCTGTACCAGTGATCACAGCAGCAATTCCACCTGCAGAAAAAGAGGAAAAAAACTAGGAGAACACAGTCATCCATTTGAAGGAAACCTCCCACAAATGGTATGTACCACCTTCTACCTATAGCCATTGGCTAAAACTCAGACGCATGGTCACCCCTTGCTCCAAGAATATCTCCGAAGTCAAATCTTTACCTGGGTGGCCAGTGCTTCACTCAGAAACAAATCATTTTATTCTGAAAGATTGGAGGGGGGGTTGAATCTGATGGGTCAATCCCTTGTTCAGCATCCTCAGGTATTCATGGATATTCCGCCCACTGACCCAGGATATACCTTGTGTCAGATTTCACAGAAGTCCCTTGATGTGGAACAGCAACAAGAAGTAACCACACTGTGTTCCAAGACTTCTAGAGCCACTGATGTATGACATTTTGCCACTGATGGCAAAATCAGAAACTGTCAACCTTCCCTCCAAGCCTCACCACCTCTTAGCCTCATCTCACCCCCCACTCCATTTCTCTTATACATGATTTGAAGCTTGAGAAGGTTTAAGTCTAATGAAAATATCACTAACCCTGGTGCAGAAGACTGAAGTTTGAATCTCAAATAATCCACTTACTAGCTGCACAGCCTAAAACATTTAATCTGTTTGTGTCTCATGGTCTCATCTGTAAAATGGGGATTACAAACTCAAGTGGGATTGCTTTAAAGACTAAGTGGTTCATTGTAAGGGCTCAGTGAACAGGAGCTGCTATTATCACCATGCTTCTCTCTGTCACTGAGGTCACTGCTGCCGCCCTCTGCATAATCGCTCAATAAGTAGAGTTTATTAAAAGAGTTTCCCTCCCAGAGCTAAGCCGCATGGTTTCCAGAGAGTCAATACATTAAGCCATTCAGCATAAGTAGACAGGCTATAAATAAAATTAGACTCAAGGATGGTCCCAGATAGAAGGGGTCTCTGTCCTCCCTAACTGGTCTTCTCTTCTTCTTGTTGCTGTTATCTCCACTGTTCTTAACAGCAATAGCTATCATTTAGCAAATGCTCCCTCTGTGATGAGCACTATAATTTTTAATCCCCCATGAGCCCCCTGGGCGCAGCTTTCCCTTTCTTTTTTCACTGATGTGAAAACTAAGTCCAAAAGTGGCAATAATTTGCCAGAAGCCACCCAGACCCATCCTGATATTTGGGTCCAACCCTAAATCAGCACTTTACATTTTCTCATTTGCTCCTCTTTATATTTTTTAATGTGAAAAAATCTCCCCAAAACAATAAAAGAAAAAAAAACACGCTTACATCACTTTCTTTTGGAGCCTATAATGAAAGAATAGGTGGAAACTATCCCTGAGCCACTCCCCTCAGAGATAATAACTGTTAGCAGATACTCTTCATGAAGCTGAATATGCTTTAACTTGTCATTCTGTCTTTAAAACACATCATTTCAAACAGGAGGAACTAAGACTGCTGTTTCAGCCAACAGGGGAAAATTACTTCCATTCTGTAGTCTAGCTTCTGGGAGAAAGTTGTTTTCATTCATTCATTCATCCATTCATTAATTCAGCAAACATTTGCCAAGCACCTCATCCTCAGTCAGAAGTAGTTATGTGCTTAGAATACCAAAGTGAGTAAGGCTTATGTGCTGTCTTGGCAGAGTCACCTATGTAAGTCCATCTCTTTTCATACCCCAAGTTGAAAAGAGCTGTAAACAGACGAGGGCCAAAAATAAGGAGTATATCTAGGGACGTTGGATGTGCAAATTAGAAAACTGTCAGCCTCCGTGAAGTAATGCTTAAGTTCAGAATGAGAGGCTGCACTGAAGGTAGATCATTGCAAGGAGAGGCCTCAGGTATGGTGATGATGCCACGGACGCATGTGGGAGGGCAGTAGGCCTGGAACTGGAAAAGGAATCCAGGTCTGGAATAACATTCTTACCTCTTCACAATGCAGCTGCCATTCTGATCAGCTAGAAAGCCTCTCATTCAGGAAAAGAGATGGATGCTCAACTTGGGGTCTGTCAAAGAACAGGAGAGAGGCCAACATTTAAAAAATCCATCATCAGGGATTGTATTTGGTAATTTAAAACTGAAATGCCAATATGCTGTGCAGATGAGCCTGAAAACATTGGGCTGGGCTAAGGAATTCTATTGGAAAAGATCATGTGTTGGCATTTTCCAATTATACAAAATGCCTAGAATAGGTAAATCCATAAAGACTGAAAGTAGGCTAGTGGTTATGTAGGCGTGGGGTGCTGGAAGAAGCTGAGGCATGACTGCTAATGGGCACATGGTGTTTATTTGTGACAAATACAGATAGCATGATGATCAAGGCATAAAGCATTTCTATCTCCTGAAAACCATCCTCTTTCCTGGAGCAATATCCCCAGTGTTTCTATCATTAGGCATGATATTCACCATTTAAGAATTTCACATACTGGGATCACATGTGTCTTCCTTTGTGTGTGATACCTGGGGACCCGCACAGGGTGACATGGTCTTTTATGCTGTATCTTCAAGGGTCTGAGGAACAGTAGACTAGCATCCCTTCCTAGGACTCGCCTGTTTCTCTGGGACAGAGCCAGCTACCATCTGTTTTCATCCA
Organism: Myocastor coypus; assembly: GCA_004027025.1. Classification (NCBI taxonomy): domain Eukaryota; kingdom Metazoa; phylum Chordata; class Mammalia; order Rodentia; family Myocastoridae; genus Myocastor; species Myocastor coypus. Next base: position 28,055 of record PVJA010014211.1, read on the forward strand.
CCTTAGACACTAGCCACTGGACAGAATTTCCTCAAAGCTCCCCAAGGGTCACCATAGTGCCTGATGGATTGCACAACTTGAGAAGTTAAAAGCTTATCTAAATCGGCTCAGAAATTCCACACCCTAGAGTGCAGAGGCCCCACCTAGGGTGGCTCATCACTTAAAGGATATAAAATGGAAATGAGAAAGGCCAGAGGATTCCATTCCTCAGAGGAGCTCCAGTCTTTGCCATCATCTTGGACATCGTCTCCTGACTTCTGGCACAGACTTTTGGCTTCCACCTTAGATCCTTCGGCCTTCTGGTATAGACTCACCAGCCTTCCACTACAGACTCATTGGCCTCCTACTACAGACTTTCATGGGATACTGCAGTGAGCTCCAGACCTTGGACTGAATCCTTCAGTCTCCAGTGGTCAGACGCCCCCTGATGCTTCTTCACCTGACTCCATGGCTGACCATCGTAAACCAATCTTGTAATTTCTTATGCATTTGTACATCTTGTATTAAACCTGTTCCTCTAGTAAAACCCTGACTGATACAGTCCCCCTGCGGAATGCTGAGTTTAAGGGTGCTTTGCACTGCCCTAGATGCTGCTGAGTCTCTATCACTTCTGGACCCTTCAGTTTTAATCTGAGAGTGACAGGCCTCATAGGGATGCTTGCAGCTTGATTCACCCTTCCAGTTCCAGTTTTAAAAATTCATACAGCAGCTGATCTTAGCCTATTTTCCAGACAGAAGGTGTCATGCTGATGGACTGTGCTAGATAAATAACTTCTCCCCTTCTCCTGTACCTCATCAGTATGGAGATGCTATAATTATGAGGCTGTGGTACACAGTGAGTGGGCACGGCTGGAGAGTGGTCTTTATGATCTTTGCAACATACTCCTGAGAATCTGGTTCAAGCTATTACCACGAATATTCAGAAGGGATCCCATCCCAGTCATCCTAGATGCCATATTATATATATTCACAGGGTGTTTGTTTCCTCTCCACCCTCATCCCAGAACTCTAAGAATTAGAGGGCATCAGTTTTGTCTCCACCCCATCCTTGATGCCTACAGTATAACTTCAGATACAGGAGATGACCAGTAAGTATGGGCATGCAAAGCTCTATAAGAGGCAGAAGGAAGTAAAGGAAGAGAGAGAGGAATAAAAGAGGAAGGGAGAGAGGAAACTACAGATCTTATGAGTTCTATAGCATTGGCAAGAAATAAAATTTAATTAAGCAGCACATGAAGTCCTGTTGTACCTACATTGTGGGTTGGGTCCCTGAAATGGTATGCTTATGTCCGAATCCCTGGTGAATGAGCTCTGATTTGGAAATGCAGCCCTTGAAGATACAATCAAGCAAAGACGAGAACATAATGGAGTAGGATGGGCCCTAAGCTCAACATGACTAATGTCCTTATAAAAAGAGGGGACGCAGAGACACACAGCAGAAAGCCACACATGTGATGAAAGAGACGGAGGCGAAGTAAGGAGTCCACAGCCGAGGAACAAGCACTAGAAATGAGACAAAGGCAGAGCGAGGTTTTTCCCTACAGCCTTCCGAGAGCCCCTAGGCCTGCTGATGCTATGGTTGTGGACTTCATACCTCCAGAAACGTGAAAGCGCATGTTTCTGCTATTCTGCTGAGTTGTCTAAGAAACCAATGCACCCACCCATCTTTTGGGATTGTAATTTCCTTGTCTGATTCTCCTTAAAAAGGCAGGTGCCATGGCTGATTTACCTCAGGAACTCCAGTCCAAGGGCAGCACAAGGCCCGCAGAGAGCTGGTACTTAGTCTTCATTCACTGAGGAGATGGGTGGAAGAGGTGGAAGGGGCTATGAAGGATCTTCTGGGCCTCTCCAGCTCTAGAAGTTGCATCTTTAAATATTCTGGTCTCAAGGACACCACCCTAGCCCTTGATCAGAAATGTACTTTCTCCTCCCCAGAAAATGGAATGGAAGAAATTATCCTGTGTGCTTGGGAGGATCAGCAGCTTGAAAACTAACTCACTTCCCTTGTGCCCCGAGCCCCCACCTGACCACTCCTTAGCTATAGATGACCTCATCACCAGCCCAGACTCTGTCCAATACAACAGTCCTTCAAGTAGACAGTGAGCAGGACTGCTTATAAGAACAAGGTTTGCAGGTAACTGCGTTGCACTGAAAACCACAGGCAATTTTTAGAAAGCAAGCTCTAACGAGCAACTGCAGTTGCTTGTTTCATCTCCTGCCTGTACATTTTTCACTTGTGCTATTTTTATTGATGCCACTGCTATGACCATCTCTGGAGACTTCCAACCCAGACACCCTGGGGATGTGAGCATCTGGTTTCTTTGCTCACACCCAACATACAAGACTCCATGTTGTACAGAGGAGAGATCTGAGCATAGAGCATACACTGGTTACCCCATACACCCCTTAGACACTAAGAAACCCCAATTACATCCTTGTGAGATATGGGATATTTGTACCATTTTTTAGATGAGGAAACTAAAGCTCAAAGAGGTTAAGCATTTTTCATCTCTGAGAATGTCAAGTTTTCCCCTTTAGTTGACCAAGCCAGAAAACTGGCAAGCATTGTAATATTTCCTCCTCCCTGTGAATTGGGTCCCAAATCAACATGATGTCCTCTAGCCCCACAGCCATTGTCCAGGTCCAGACCCCTGCTTGTCTGGCATGTGATGTATTAAGCCCTGCTCCAAGAACATGGGCTACCTGGAGAAACACACTTGACACACACCTTACTCTCCAGCAGCTTTCACTCTAGCAATCTTTTGCCTAGTCAATTTATTGAAATTAATTTTTAAATCAAACATAACAACACGAAATTATACATATTAATAGCATGTCATATGATATTTTGGAACATGTATGCATTGCGCAATGTTCCTTCCAATCAAGGTTAACGTATGACTTAGTTACTTTTTACTCGTTGCTGGATCAAATACCTGACACTCAAAATGAAGGAAGGAAAGGTATACTTGGCTCCCAGTTACTGGAGATTTCAGTCCATATTTGGCTGGCTCCAAGGCTGAGTGGCACATGGCAGAGACCATCCAGTTCATGGCGGTGGAAACAGCAACAATGGTGACAGAGGCAATGGAACAACCAAGGGAGCAGAGAGCAGCAGCTCTAGTCTCTCTGTCTCTCTTTATATTACATTCAGGCTGTCCGCCTCAGCCTTATCCACCCAGAAGTACTTAGAATACATAAACCCAGGGATCATGTATCAAGTCTCAAACTCTAGATCAGTACTAAAACACATAATCCCAGTGACTCATGAGTCAAGTCTCAATCTACAGAAGTCCCTGTCCCGTAACTGCATGAGGCTTTGAGGGAACAATGAGACATAAACTATAACAACATATGTCCCTCCTAATATACTTATCATTTCTTTATGATAAAAATATTCAAAATCCTTCCTCCCAGATTTATGAAATATATACTAAGGGGCTGGAGAGATAGCTCCATGGCACAAATGCCTGCCTGGCAAGTGCAAGGTAGTGAATTTGAACCCTGGTCCCGAAAAAATATATATATATATTACTATGTTATGGATATCTATTGTCATCCTGTAACCAGTTCTTCCAAAGTAAAACTTGATCATGTAATTCTCTTAAAATTGTCTGAAGGTCTCCTACTTTGAGGCTTAAGGTCCATTCTCCTAATACAGCTTACAAATTTTTTTTCATGACCTGGTACTTACTATCTCTCCAGTTTTTGTTATTTGCCTCTGTATTGCATGATTGATATTCTACTTTTCTTCATCTGGATTTTCTCAGATCATTTTGGAGGCTAAGGCACTCCATGCTTTCTGGCATCCCGGCTCCTCTACAAGAAAGTCTTTCTACCCAGCACACAGCACCCTTCTTCTCTCTCCTGTTCAGTCTTGCTTTACACTGGGCATCCTTCCCTCAGCACCGCCTGCCCAGGCCTCATTGGGAGATTGTGCTATGTGGTCTGTGAATGGCTGGTCTTGCTATGTCCTGTCATTGACCACACTCTGTTACTTCTGCTGTGGCTACTAGATTGTATTCTTTGAAGGCTTGATTGATGCCTGCCCTGCTCATTATTGTATCCATAGCACTGGAAACTCATCACTCAGGATTTGTTTGTAGGATGGATGGATGGATGGATGGATGGATGGATGGATGGAGACGACGTAACAGTTTCATAGCCAGTATGTGGTAGAAGTGGAATTTGAGCTTCAGAGTTTATACTTTATTATCATATACTACTGCAGGGAATGTTGTCAGACGTGGACTTTAGAATGAGTACACTGTAACTTGTCACACATCTTCCTGACCAAAAGTAGAAACTTAGGCTGGGCAGACAGGAAGTGGCTCAAACATAAGATGTGCTGCAAGTGGCATATACGCTTAGGTTTTGGACCTGACTACCTCCACTTGGATAGATTTTGGATGTTGTCTTGCCCCTGTTAGAATAATGTCAACTGAGTCTGTAGGTGAGGAAGGAGGTCTCTCAAGATACACATAATAAGAGACAACTTTTGGAATATAATCCAACCTCTTGGCACCACAGTCTGCTCACATCATGAGCATAACGTTTTTTGGAGAGGTCTAGATACTCAGTCCTCATGAAGTAGCTTAACCCAGTTGTACCCCACTGTCCAAATCCTTAACTTACTCTTACTCACCAGAGCCATGACAATGGAGGAGAGATTCACTTTTGGATGGAAAATTCTTCCCAAGAATGAAAGATGAATGTTGATACAAGCAGGGTAAGCACAGGAACCACTGTGGGTCATTCAGGGAAACTAATGGCTCTCATCCATTCCCAGCAAGACACAGGAAAAGAAAGGAAACCTAATCAACTGGAAAAACTACTTTGCCCACCTCCTTTGAGGAAGAAATGGGTAAGTGGGGGGCTGGTGAGATGGCTGAGGCAGTTCCATCAGCATACTATGTACGAGACACACTCAGACTAATGCCTTAGCTCATCAGATTCTCACAGGAGCCCCAGATATGCCCAGATGGCAGCTGTAGGGTGGGACTCAAGTTCAACCTCAATGCTTGGGTTCATAACCCAAAGGTTCTGTTGACTCTTGGTCACTAGGCTTGTTTACCGAAAACTGGTGACCACTCACCAAAAACTGCCTGGTATAGAACTACACCTGTCTTCCCCACCCAAGTAAAACTCCAACCAAAATAAGAATGACCTCCAGTGTCACTCAAAGGATTCACAACCTGGAGATGCCCAAAGGTCATGAGAAACATTGCAGAAGCACTGACCTTGCACATTTTCGAATGTTCTCTTCTACTGAGCGCCACAAAACTCACTCCTGAGCAGATGCCATGTGACAAATATTGTGTTATCCAAGGACAGCTTCAGATATACAGTGGCCCCAGAAGGTCATTATTATCTTCAGTTTTATTTTCTGTAAACCATCTTCAGAGAGATCAGGTAGCAGGTCCAAGAGCTCACAGATGGCTAGGGGTAGGGCAGGACTCATATCTAAGTATATATGTCTCCAAAGCTGCTGCCTTTCACCATGTGACACAAAGTAGCCATGGCACAATGACCAATGCAGTGCTACCACCTGGAAAAAATATAGTGATTTTAAGGTCAAGTGTCCTCACTTCTGTGTCTTGACTTAATTCATCAGGGAGTAGTTAGACACCTCCCACAATGATGTCAAGGTAAAATGAGGCAGCTTCAAAATAAATTGGAAATTTGCAGTGTGTAAATGTAGGTTCTTTGCTCTGCTTTAAATTATTATTGCCTGCTGTCCTTGGAAAGGAATGAAAGAGGAAGATGCAATTTGTTGCTCAGCCCTCAGCTGCAAGAAGGCATATCTTTGAATGCAATTGCTGCCCAGAGGGAAGGTGTTCTCTGCCTTTCCCCTGGCTGGGATCTCTGGCTTTCATTTGCTTAACAGCAGATCCAAGAAAAGCACATGTTCAGCCTCTCATAGCACTGGCTGACCTGGAGTGAGTGCGCCTGGAGCAGTCTGCCCAATGTTGTCTGTGTCTCTCACACCACTCACCCGCAGGATCATTGATATGATTAAAAATGGTGACAGTAAAATTCAGTAGCTGCTTCTAGAATAAGTAACCAATGGCCAGACATCAGTTCATAGCTCCCTGGGGCTCTGCTCTGCCCAGAGATTCTGAGGTAAGAGATGCAGCTGGTTAGAGCGCCCTGCAGTAGCTGCAAACCAGAATCCAGTTAAGAAGGAAGCCTGCCCATCAAATCATCCCAGCCTTCCTCATCTTCCCCATCTGTAAAATGGGCACAATAATGGTGATTCCCTCATAGGACTGTGGCAAGATTAAAAGAACTGACTTACATAAGGCCCTGGCATGGATGGCAGAGGGCTGGCATAAGTAGAACACTTTGCTTTTGTGGTTTTTTTTTTTTTTTTTTTTTTTTTTTTTATGTATTTGGTACTGGGTCTCCCTGTGTAGCTCAGACACATAGTGGTCTTGCTGTTTTTTAGCCTCCCCAGAGCTGGGATTACAGCTCAGCGAGCCTGGGGCAGGGCCAGCACAGCATGTGGTCCTGGGGATCAAACCTGGGTCCTTGTCCTTGCCAGGCAGGTGCTTGAGCAATCTGCTGAGCTATCTCTCTGGCACCATTGGAACGCTTTGTCGGTGGTGGTGTGGAGACTGACGCAGACTATATAATCAGACGGCTCACGGACCTGGATTTCAACATGCGGTAGACAGGCCCAGCTTCAAGTCTGTCTCAGTTACTTTTCACTTCTTGCTGAGACAAAATACCCGACACCCCAAGTAAAGGAAGGAAAGCTTCATTTAGATCAGTTTGTGGAGGTACAAGTCCATACTCATCTGGCTCCAAGGCAGCCTGGCACATGGCACAGGGCAGCAGCTCATGGTGGTGGCAAACAGCAAAGAGCAAAGCGAGGAGCAGCAGCTGTGGCAGCAGAGGCAGAGAGCAAGCCCCTCACCCTTCCTTACGTTGCATCCAGGCCATCTCCCCAGGGGTGGATGTAGCACTCACACCCATAATCCCAGCATTGGCCTGTGAATTAATCACAACTTCAGAAGTCCACCCCGTGACTACATGAGGCTTTGAGGGGACAACTAGACACAAACCATAAGGAAGTCTCAGTCTTTCATTTCCAGTGGTCTCTTTGATACTTGCAGAACACTGAACATGTCTTCAACCTCTACCTCTATGAGTCTGGTTTCTCTTCTATAAAATGTTGGCACCAGATGAGTGGCATAAACAATAAGCATTTATTTTCTCCTAGTTCTGGAGGCTAGACGTCTAGCAAGTTCAGTTTCAGGCCGTGCCTCCTGGCTTTCACGGCCACTTTCCTTTTTTTTTTTTTTTTTTTTTTTTTTTCAGATGCCTTTTCATCTGTTCAAGGAGAGAGACAGAGCTCTGGATTCTCTATCTCTTCTTATGAAGGCACCAACTCTATCAAATTAGCACCCCACTCTCAGGACCTTCACTTAACCTTAATTATCTCCTACAGCTCTTATCTCCGTAACACTAAGGATTAGGGCTTCAACATTGTGGGGGGAATGCAGCTCGGTCCATGATGGATAGAAGTATCTAGAAGTGGGCTGTGGAAATAGAAAGCTGAGCCGTGTTTCTCCTTCTTTCTGCAATTCACACTACTTCCGTGCTCCACCTCCAGCATTCATACAGCTCTGACTCTTGAGGAGTAAGTACAGCGACCTCTTCTGGCCATGTTGCTCTCTCTCTCAAGGCACAGGTCTGATTCATAGCCACCTAGACCCTCACAGGGTGGCTGTTCTTAATGATGTGAAGTTGATTTTCTCCTTACAGGACTCTTTTTTTTTTTTGGCCTTTTTGAGACAGGGTCTCGCTATGCAGTTCAGGCTGACCTTGAGCTCACTTTTGTAGCCCAGGCTGGTCTTGAACTCACACCGATCCTCCTGCCTCAGCCTACCAAGTGCTGAGATTATAGGCGTGAGCCACCGCTCTTGTCTAAACATCTTTCTCCTTTCCATTGGGCCAGGGTATGAGGATAACACCCATTCACAGAATCATCTGAAAGCCAGTTGCCCTGTCCCAGAAGCTGATGGTTTGAACACAAAGCAAAACATTTTGACAGCATCAGGAGGAGGAAACTGGAGTTTCACATCTAATATCAGAGAACTTGGCAATTCCAGAGATTCGGGGCTCCATAAGATTCCTCAAGAGAAGCATGACATTGTTTCTATCAACAGCTCACTAATATGGTTAATAACTAGCATGTACTGCACATCTACTAGGTAGCATCTGCTGGCCAGTCCCAGGCTGAAAGGGTAAGATCTGGAGACATTTGCATCCATCACAATTGAGAGAAAGCTGCAAGTGACAGTCACCTAGCTAGGAGAAGCCAGAGTTACTGCTAAACATGCTGCAATGCCCAGATTGGCCCCTCTATCAAAGAAGTACCTGGCCCCAGATGTCCACAATGCCAAGGTTGAGAAATTCTGTTCTACAAGACGCTCCTTTGATGGCTTCCGCTGCACAGCAAGAACACCGAGAATGGAGGAATTGAGCATTTGGCTTCAAATCACAGTGCCAGCAGGGACTTAACCCAAGCGTGATGGATTTCAAAGCTCCCTTCTTTACTACACATCCATAAACAAGCATGATTCTCAAAAATAACATTCTGTCTGCTTGGAGCCGTAGATGACTCTGATTCCAAAACCACATGTGAATGTGCACATTTCTCCGTAGCCACTGGGTGGAACTATGTAATGCATGGATGCCAGGGATCGTGTGCGCTTGATTCAAAATCATCCTTGAGCTATCTGAGCAGTTATCTTCCATCAGGGAAGAAAAGAGAAGCTCTGATTCATGAATTTTCTGTTTTTACCTCTAGCTGTAGCTCACACAGGTATTTCCAACTATAGATTACATTGAATCTTCGTGATCTGAGAAAAAAAAAAAAAAATCAGCTTCAGGAAGGAGCAAGGAGAGAGAAAAAATGAATATGGGAAAGAGAATAACTCTGCCTGCTTTTCCATATTCATCCTCACACTGTGGATCAAAAAGCAATTGCCAATTGTTGTCATGTTAAGAGAGAGGTAACTGCAGAGGTCAAGCTTTCTGATTTCTCATTCAGGGAAATTTTCCATCCTCCAAGCCCTCATCTAAATGCCCAGACCTAAGAAAGCTGCACTACCTCACAGGGCTCAGAAAACACAAGTTATTTCCTTGATAAGCCCTTTATATATCAGAAAGCAAGTGACTCGATCAGACTAATTATTTCTCCACAAAGACACATAGCTTCCTTTTAACATCTGCTTGCTTCTTGCTATCAAAGGAGCATTTTTAACAAATGCATCCTGGACAAGAAAGATCAAAAGAGAGGCATGTGTCCAGGATGGGTAATATTTTATCCCATTATTTTCAGTTAAATTTGCTTCAATCTCTCATATTTTACTACTTGTCATGATTTGGAAGCTTCACCTTGAGTTACGGCTGCTGAGGGAAGAAGACATTCCTGTGAACGATGTTGGGTAAGAGGATGAAAACACACAAAGACAGGCCCTGAGTGACTGATGAATAAAAAGAATAAGAAAAAGGTGGCTGTTTCATCTCAATAATGTTATTGAAAACCACATCCCTGTGAAAGGCATAGAAAGGCTTTGAGTGTGAACTAGAAGGGAACCATTCCAAAGAAAAAATCAATGTTTGCATTAAAATAGGTTCATGAAATTATATACTGTGAACTTCTCTTATCTTTTACCTCAGGATTACACGAACTTTGAAAATTACCCTGTCAGCTGGGGAGATAGCTTTGCAATCTAAGTGCCTGCATGGCAAGTGCAAGGTCCCGAGCTCGATCCCCAGCACTGCATGCTGTCCCAGCCCTGAAACCAGACACGGTGGCACACACCTGTAATCCCAGCACTGGGGAGTCTGAAACAGGAGAATCACTATGAGTCTGAACTGCATAGTGAGACCCTATATCCAAAAAATGAGTTAATTAATTAATTTTTAAAAAGAAAGAAAATAAAACTACCCTGCCAATTTTCCCAGCACATTTGAGCAGGGCAGATCAGCCAGGGAAAAGACGCAGGGCCGATTTTTAGAAAGGATGATACAAAAATGAAACCAGACAGAGGAGAGCCCGCAGCACGGAACTCTGAAAGACTGTCACATGCAATCCGCAGCACGGAACTCTGAAAGACTGTCACATGCAATCGCTCACTTTATCCTTACAAAGACCTTACAAGGTGGATATATATATAGTACTGGGAACCAAACTCAGGACTTGGTGCTGGCCAGGCAGTCACTGTGCCCAGAGCTATATCCCCAGCCTGAGGTGAGCATTTTACAGATGGAGATACTGAGGCATGGACCAAAATGTCATCTTTTTTAAAGGTCAGACCTGTGTGAAAATGGAGTCTATGTGAATGCGGATGGAGCCTCTGCAGTCACTAGCTTTGTGAGTTTGACCTAGTGGAGGATTGTGTTACCCTTCTGAGCCTCTACTTTCTCATCAGTAAGAGGGGTCTAATAGTGGTGGTGATGATTTGATAAATGGCATAAGGCCATTTTGAGAATAAATTGACATCATCTAAATAAAGATTTTAGCCCTCTCTGGGCACAGAGAAATGGTCTGTAAATATGAATAGTCTTTATTATTTATCTTTTGAGTTATAAACTGAGAGATCGGTTCACTCAGTCTGGCACCAGTAAAGATCTCCCACTTGAGTAGCTGTTAACCCCAGCCCAGCTCCTGTGTGGCTCTGAACAACTTCCTTGATCTCTCTGAACCTCAGACCAGTGTAGGAGGAAAAGCTTAATCTGGTAGTGGCAATTTATACCAGTGACTTAACACCTAAATAGCATTCCTCCTTCCCATTCTTCTCTTCCTCCTCCTCCATCTTCTTTTACCCTAAGGAGTCCACAACACTCTTCTTTCTGTCAGTCTCCATCTCTCTTAAGACTCCCATCCCTAAGCCAACTCCAAACATTTCTGCCAAGGGTCCTGAGTCCGACCTCCAGGACAACCCCCTGGGAATACACTGGTCACCATGACAGCCCTCTCCTTCTCACCTGGACTTAGCCATTATTTCTGCCACTGAGACAAAATAACAAACACTCAAACTGAAGGAGGAGAGATTAAGTTGATTCTCAGTGTCCAAGGGGCTTAGTCCATAGTGAGCTGGCTCCAAGGCAGAAATCTCATGGTGAAAGGGTACAGTGGAAGAAAACCCTTGTCCTACAACAGGCAAGAAGAGCAAGGGGTTAGGAATTGGGGAAAAGATGTAGTCTTCCACGCCATGTGCTGGTTACCCACATCCACCCAGGCCACCTACTGAGAGCACACTCAGATCTTTATTTCCCAGTGGACAAATGCACTGATGTGTATTGCTCACTCCTGATCCAATAACCATCCCAAATCCTCACTTCTGAACAAGTGAGACTCTTGGAGGATCTTAGATCTAAGCCATAATACCCCGGCTGTGAAGGCTTCAGCCCCAAGCTCCTGTCTCAGATTCCCCACTACACTCTTCTCTCCCAGTGGGCCAGGGTCTCCACTACAATGCTGACTCTAGGATTCCAAGCTTAGTCTTGAAATCCCTGCAGCTGAGAGGCTGGGTACGGTGCCTTCTTCCGTGTACCTGAGGCATTGACCCAATCAAGGAGTCAGACAGACACAAGTTTGAGTCCTACTGCACCTGACTGAGTAACTTCACCTCAGTAAGCCTCAATTCCGTTACCTACAAAGTGGGGGTAACAGGCCCCAAAACTCATGTGACAATGGAGATGATAAAATATAACAAAGTATGTTAAATACTTGGGAGAGCAATGGTCCATAATATATTTTCAATAAAAGGTAGGGACTCTCAAACACCATGTGGTGCAAAGGAGAGCGTGGCTGCATCGTGCTCCCTCTGCACCTGCTCAGCTCCCCCAACTTGCACCCTTCACTCCTCAGTGTGAGCCCTCCCATCCCCTTCCATCCTGAGTGCTTGCTTCACAGAGCCACATACCATTTCGTACCGTTCTATACCACATTACCAACATCCAGAACTTCCTCCAGGAAGGGTGACAGAAGGTCTACCTGGAAGTTTGCAGATGCCAAGTTATGGCTCAGTATTAGGACGATGAGCAGGTGTGGGTGGAAGACCCCTCACGTGCATAACCCCTCGATGTGTCAACCCCCCCCAACACTTCCCTCCTTCATCAGCCAACCATCATCCTGGCTTTTCACAATAATTTAGTGAAATTCTGTACTATCAGAGTTCTTTGGTTACAAGGAACAGAAACCCTACTCAATCACACTTGAACAAAGAGAGGGGAATTGATTGGCTTTTATTAAAGATCCAGTGGTTTAGACTATTTTAAATTGACTCTCAGTCATGGAGACTCATACATAACATGCCCCTCCCTCCACCTCTGCTTTCTTTCATAGTGACATCATTCGGGATTTTTTGTTGTTGTTTTTGTTTTTTTGTTTTCAATGTATTTAGTACAGGTCTCACTACACAGCTCAGACTCATAGAGATTCTCCTGGTTTCAACCTCCTCAGTGCTGGTTTTACAGGTATGTGCCACCATGCCTGGTCTTGGTGGCTGGCTCCGTGCACCTGGAGGTGGAGCCAGTGTGGCCTATGGTGCCAGGGATCAAACCCCAGTCCCTGCAGTTGCCTAAGCAGGTGCTTCTTATGCTGAGCTCTCACTGGCCCTTATAGAGGCATCATTCTTAGACAAGCTTGCCCTTTTCAAAGCAAGGGTGGCCACTGGCAGTTCCGGGTAATATTTCTTACCATCTCTCTCAGTGCTTTTAGCAAAAGTCCCAAAATGGAATCACACTGGCTCTGAACAGGTCACATGATCATCCCTTGCCCAGTCACTGAAGCCAAAGAGATAGTGCCTATGTATTGGTCAGACCTGCAGTCTGTTGTCTCCGGACCTGCATGTAGAAAGGATCACACCCCAGAGGACACAAAGGACATCTGATTGAAAGAAAGAAGAGTGCATACTGAGCCAAAGCAAAGCTGTCCATCACCAGCCAAGAGTCATGAGATTCTTACAAAGAAACATGCAGCGCTGGAGTCTAGATGGGTTCAAATCTACGCAAGGACTGCCCCTCCCCTGAGGCAGTCACTGCCTCCTTTCACTCGTCATTCTCACTAGCAGAGTTCTCTTCTTTCAGCTGTCAGTCTCAGCCCCCAGCACACACCTTGCTGGTGCTAATCCCCGACCTGTTGTTGACACCTTGTGACTTAATTCCCACAGAAGGGTGTCTGCATTTAACAGCTTGCATTATTGTCACTAAAATAATGGATGGTAAATCCTTTATAAATTGATATGCCAGACAAGAGGGAGGCAAAAATGAATGTTAAGTTTCCTTGCATAATACTCTGTGGGATGTGTTTTTCCCCCTAAGAATATTTTAGCATTAATTAAGATAAACAATGATATATGCTGAAAGACAATTGAATCTGTTCTTGGTTAAAAATGGCCTTGTTGTTTAAAAATAGTACCCAAATTATAGCACATAAAGATGCAGGACAAAAAAAAATACTGTAAACCTATAACATGATTAAAATAGAAATGCAAAATGGTAATGATGAGGCCCCCAAGAAGCCCAGGAGGAGAGAAAGATGGGAAGAAGCAGGACCATCATCGCGCCTGATTTATTCTCCTCCCTCTGGGACCCTCTTTGGTGCTTCTCCTTAATAATAACTGCTTATCATAGCATGGTTCATGTGTGTCTTCAATGAAATCAGCATTGCTATAAGCATTTTACAAGTGAGAAATCCAAAGTTTCAAAGAGTGTCTTTCAAGGTCACTTGACACAGAAAATGGCAGAAGCTGACTCTTAGGCTGTACCCTGTTGCTTCCCACCTCTCAGCTGCCCTTATTACTTGTGTGACCTCTTTGAAGGTCCCCTAGAAGGCAGGATGAGGACAAAGCACAAGGTCATCTGTGTTCCACATAAGAGGAGCAGGAGGACCAGCAAGATAGCTCAGTGGACTAAGCACGTGCTTAGGCAAGCACAGGCACTGGGGTGTGAACTCTGGCACCACATGCTGTGCTGACCCTGCCCCCAGACATGCTGAGCAGGCCACCAAGACCAGTCATGGTGCTGCACATCTGCAATCCCAGCACGGAGGAGGCTGAAAACAGGAGGATCACTATGAGTCTAAGCTGCGTAGTGAGACCCTGTACCACATACATTTAAAAAAAGAAGATGGAGCAGACACTGGTGGTAGCTGTGCATAAGTTTTAGCTCATTTAGTTCTCACAAAGGACAGCAAAAGATCTTGCTGTTATTTTTAAATGTTTTTCTATTTTAAAGAGATAAAAATGATACAGAATTACAAAACAAGATGATAGGAAATTAACGATGATTGTCATATTGCATAATGCTATCTTCAAAATAGTTGCTTAGATTACCACATAGAGGCAAACAAAATTGGTCAAATAAGCATTAACTGCTCCTTTCAATAAACCAATAGAAATTAGTAGTGCAAATATCTTATCTATCTTGTGTGTATGTATATTTTTTCCCACTTCTTTCTTTTCTCCTTTTCCCATTCCCAGTTGTTCTTCTGTTTTGAGCAGTTTGCTTCCCTTTTGCTATTTTACCTTTTGGATCTTGCTCTTTCAGTTTCCTCCACTAAGGAGGCAATACAGGCAGGTCTCATTTGTTTCACTTATGAGCATACTCTCTAGTTGCATCCACTTACTGGTAAAAGCTTTGAGTATATCTTTCATCCTATAAAATACCACACCATTTTTAATCCATTCCTCAGTAGATGTGCGTTTGTGTTATTTCCAAGATTTAACTATAACAAAGTGTGCTTCTATAAACATGAGTGCACATATATTACTATGGTATGATGTTTTTAATTCTTCCAGAAGGATGTCTACCAGGAGAATTGCTAGCTCAAATAGGATCTCCACTAAATCTACTCGAAGAGAAAGTAGATAGAAATACTGAAGACAGAAGAGTTGGTAGAGTTCATGAACAAAAACCAAACTGCATGGGAAATACTTCAAAGCACCAACAACTGGGATATGATCTTACTGAAAAGTTTTGTGCATCAAAAAAAAATCACTAACATATGAATTGGGAAAAATAATTTAGGCAACTGTCTCTCACACAAAGGACTTCTATCTAGAACATACAAAGAATTTTTTAAAAATTAGGCCCCAAAATTCAAAGATCCAATCCAAAAAATGGGCATCTGAGATGAATACACATTTCTCAGAGGAAGAAATGCAAAGGGAAAACAAATAAATAGAAAAAAATTCAACATCTGAGAAATGAAATTAAAACAGATCTGAGATTCCATCTTACCCTAGAAAAAATGGCTCTTATCAAGAAGTCAGCAACAAACAGATGCTGGCAGAGCTGTATGGGGGAAAGGAATTTTATTCACTGTTGGGGGGATGTAGACCGGTGCAACCACTGTGGAAGTCGCTGTGGATCTTTCTCTCTGCTGTTAGTAGCCCCATTTTATGAATGAGATGTACATATTTTGTCCAGGATTGCACAGCTGGTAGTAACCAGAGTTCAAAGCAGTAATCAGTGGTTCAAGCCAAGTAATCAGACTTCAGAGTTCATGCCCTCGATCGCTATGCTTTTAGGCTCTGTGCCCTTTGAAGAGCCATGTGTGGCCTTGGATGGCCACTCCTCCAGCACATTTTCCCTAAAGTGCCTGTAGGGATGACCCTCTACAGCATCTATCTATAGAAATGTGGCTTTCAGGAGAGGATACTTTTGCACTTAACAGCTACCCAGTAAGTCTGTAGACACAAGGGTCTCCAGAATTCTTTCCATTTCCCAGAGTCCCTAACTGAGGCTTTGCGCCAGGTAGGGGTTGAGCAAAAGTCTGAGGAGGAGACTGATGGATGTCATTTTGTTCTGTTCCCTTTAATATAGGCTCCATGTTGGAAGCTAAGACCATTGTCGTTGGATGGAACACAGTCTGGGAAGATGAACAACTCTATGCCAAGTCACCTTGTGGGAAGAAGGATGCAGAGCTGTGCCAGGGGCTCTCTGAAGCATACATTCACTCATCCACCCACATCTCGTCTGTCCACCACCTACTCAACTTGCAACTGACTTGCTTCCTCCTTCATACATTCACTCAGTCCTGAGGGCTGCCTCGAGACAGATTCTCCACCTAATCTTGGGGCCAGCATGGTTCCTACAGACCCATCTCTACTGATCTGGGTGGACAGAAGATCACCAGATAAGTGGCTTCTTGCTGGGTCACGGACTCAAGGCAGCAGCACTACCAGGAAGGCTCGGGAAGGCTCAGTTCTGTCTTTGACTTTGCTCATGGTTGTTGCTAAGTTCTCAGCAGTCAGTGTAGGAGTGCTGTAGCCCTGGTTGCAATTTGGGTTGTAAGGTCACAGGTTGAAAATCTTGCTTTTCCTGTCATTTTCAATCTCTCTCTCTCTCTCTCTCTCTCTCTCTCTCTCTCTCTCTCTCTCTCTCTCTCTCTCTCTCTCTCTCTTTCTCTCTCTCTCTCTCTCTTTTGTGGTACCAGGGATTGAACTCAGAACCCTGCGCTTACCAGGCAAGCGCTTATCCTACTGAGCCATCTCCCCAGCGCCTCAGACTTTCTGAATCAAATTTTTCTTTGCTTTTCTTTCTGAGAGGATAGTTGTAATCTTCTGCTCAGTGACTGTTGTCTTCTCTGATTTTGTTTTTCTTTTTTGTGCTCTACCACTTTGAGGAGAAAGAAGCGAGCAGACAAGAAAGTTAAAACAAAATATGCGTAATAAAAAAGTAATTGTGATAGTTATGCTTGTGTGGCACTATGAATATGAACATATATATACACAAATACAGGAAGATGTATGAAAGCTTTACCACTCACTCCATACAGATGTGTATAACAGACTGAATATAGTAACACTAACATTTTGGTGCCTCAGGCTCAAAAGTGCAGCCTCTACTACACCCTCAGCCCCAAGAATAGTTCTTTTTTCTTCCACAGTGACAAGAGCTTCACTGAACTTTGAGAATTCTAATGTGCCTCTTTCAGTCATTTGTTAAATCCCCACTGTGTGTCTGTCTATACATTTGCAAGTGTTATTGTTAAGACGGGCTTTGTGACTGACCGCTTGTAACTTGAGAAATACATGAACCTTAGGAAAATAATTTGTATAACATATATATATATATATATATATATATATATATATATATATATACACACACACACACACATATATATATATAAGGAAATTCAATAACAAAAATGTCAGTGTTATTATCTTATCTCTCTGAGACCCTGAGACAGACAAACTCTCTACCACAGAGATGTGGCAGCTTTCAGGGTATATTCTAAGCATTTCTGGCAGCTGTTTTGGCTTCAAAATCAAGAATTTCTAAGAAACAGATTCAACATGGAGGAAAGCAAAACTGAGAGACTAAAAGATGCTGAGTCCTGATGAATCCATTAGGGTCCTATCCAGTATCTAGGGGACTTTCAGGTTATCTCAGTGGCCTCAGGGCCTGCACGGGCAATCTCAGTCAGGCACAGGACAGCCGTTCATCCCTTAAGGCAGCCTGAGCCAGTCAAACACAAAACAAAACAAAAAAGCCCTTCTACTATATCCAGTGCCTAAAACTGATCAGTGTACATGAGCCAACAAATATCTTTATTGCTTAGGCCAACAAGAGGGGTTTTCATTTTCCTCCTGTTGACAAGTTCTGATACCTATGAAGCAGAAGGACAAAAAGATTTTAAACAGGAATCAAAGAAGTAAAGGAGGCATTCTAAACACAGATTTTCTGTTTATGGCCCAGATTTTACACAGGTATTATCATTTCAAGGGTAGGGGATGGGTTCCAAGAGTGGTGTAGGCAAATAGCAAGTCAGAGACCTCCCGACTCCAGCCCTTTGCTTTTTAGCCCGTACTTCATCACAAAAACCACCTTGACGTTTAAGGTGAGAAAGCATTCCTCAAGGAGCAGCTTCCAACACAGGATGATTCTATCATTACTGCCATTCCTTGGCATCCACAGGTGATCTGCTCCAGGAATCCCAGGGATACCAAAGTCTGAGGATTCTCAAGTCTTTTATATGAAATAATGTAGAATTTGCATACAACCTAAGCACAAGTTTCCATATACTTTAATTTTTTTAGTTTACTTTTTTTTATTGGATGCAGGGTCTCACTATACAGTTCAGCCTCGTAGTGCTCCTCTTGTCTCAGCCTCTTCAGTGCTGGGATTACAGGCATGTGCCCCCATGTTGAGGTTTTAGGGCCTGCAGGGCGTGTGGTACTGGGGAGCAAATTTGTGTCCTTACATCTGTCAGACAGGTGCTTAATCTGCTGTGCTATCTCCCGGGCCCCTTATACTTCAAGTCATTGTTAAATCACTTACAATACCTAATGCAATGTATATGTGATGTAAATGCCTGTTGCAACATACTGCTCAGAAAATAAGACAAGAAAAGTGTCTGTATGTGTTCAATACAGAAGCAATTTTAAAACCTTACTTTGTGTCTGTATTTGGTAGATGTGGAACTATAGATACAGTTCAACTACCAAGACACCCTATGTGGTCAAGAGTTCTTCCTTGCCCCATCTGTCCACTAATCTGGATTCCATAGTAAGCCCTCGGAGAAGGACCAACAGGTCCAGCCCCACTCATATCTCTGCCAAGTCAGGAAAGATCAAGTAGAGGGATGCACCCCACTGTCTGGGCCACATGTGTCTTTCCTATACAGCAATTAGGGCAAGTTTTCTAGCGTCAATGAATTCCAATTACTCTTCCAAGTGGCATCAGGCTTTTTCTTCTCTTATGACAGAGAAGGCAGCGCCTCTTTGGTGTCTGAGTCCAGCTCCATACTGCCACGTGGTCATTCTGATTGACATGTTATAGCAGGCAGTGGAGGATGGGGGCAGACCCTTTAGCTGGTCTCAGAAATGACAGCCAAAGCCAAACTCCAGCTTCTCTATAGAGAGTCAGGCAGCAGGGTGCATCCGTAGAGAGCAGGAAAGTGTGGCCC
The DNA here is from genome assembly GCA_004027025.1 of Myocastor coypus. Classification (NCBI taxonomy): domain Eukaryota; kingdom Metazoa; phylum Chordata; class Mammalia; order Rodentia; family Myocastoridae; genus Myocastor; species Myocastor coypus. The sequence continues at coordinate 46,995 of PVJA010014211.1, forward strand.
TAATGGCACATGATCTGAAGAACTGATGTCCCTTTGGGAACAGACTTGGCATCTCTGATGCCAACAAATGCCATGCTGGCCACCAGCTGTCATGTGCTATCCCTCCTCATCTTCTTTCTTCTGGTTAAGAACACAACTTTTCAGATAAGGAGGGAGCTGCCAAAGTCTCTGCTGAGTAAAAGGGCAAGTCGCTACAGTGACAAAGTTAGAATTTGTCATTTGCCCAAGGGTAAAAGCTGAAACATAGCAGTGGTAAAACTGGAACCTCAGTTGTCTCAAAAGCCAGCTTAGTGATTTTATTTATTTTTCATACAATCACTCTAGTTTTAGCTATGTGACCCTATCATAGCTTCCCAAGGAAGCCTTCAAGAACGCTTTTCCTCCAGTCAGAAAATAGTGTTGTTGATGCAAAACGCTATATGGGGGCTGGCGAGATGGCTCAGTGGTCTAAAGTGCCTGCTTTAAAAAGCTTACGCAACCACAGGGACCACGGTTCAATGCCTGGCACCACATGCTGCACCAGCCCAACCCCCAGGGCAGGCTGAGCCGGCCATAATAATAATAAAAAATTAAAAAGTACCATATGGAAGGTTATGCCTCTCCATGTTTTTTTTTTAAGTTTCAATTTTTTATTGTTTCAATTTAACAATGGTTATATTACATATTTTCATCATCAGATCAGTTTAGATTAATACATATAGGTATATAAGATTGATCAAACAATTAAACATTAATCTTTCTAAATCCACATTACTTCTTTTTTTCTTTTCCCCCTTCTTTTCTTTGAAAGTTGACATATTGCATATTGTCCTCACAATCATTCTATAGAGCGGAGCGCAGTGTGTGGGCATGACCCACCTCCCTATTGATGTTGCATAGAAAAAAGAAAGAAAAAAAAAAAAAAAG
>PVJA010014212.1:0-47899 GCA_004027025.1 Myocastor coypus
AAAAAAAAAAAAAAAAAAAAAAAAAAAAAAAAAAAAAAAAAAAAAAAAAAAAAAAAAAAAAAAAAAAAAAAAAAAAAAAAAAAAAAAAAAAAAAAAAAAAAAAAAAAAAAAAAAAAAAAAAAAAAAAAAAAAAAAAAAAAAAAAAAAAAAAAAAAAAAAAAAAAAAAAAGGAAAGAAAGAAAGAAAGAAAAAGGAAATAGACTGGCAGAGTGGATAAAGAAGCAAAATCCAAACATATGCTATATACACAAAACACACTTATCTCCTAAAGAAACTAATAGGCTAAAAATTGAAGGATGGAAAAAAATACTACATGCTTCAACACTTAAAAACAAAAAAAAAGCACTGGTAGCAGTCTTGTTTGCAGACAGCCTAAATTTCAAAGCAAAATTGATCAAACGAAATAAAAAACGTCACTACATACTGGTTAGGGGAAAAATTCAAGAAGAAGAGGTAACACTCATAAATATGTGTGCACCCAACAAGGGAGCACCAAGTTATATAAGAAAAGTGTTAATGGACGTGAAAAATGTAATAGTCAATAACACAATCTCAACAAGAGAACTTAACACACCCTTATTCAAAAAAGATAGGTGAAACAGACAAAAAATTAGCAAAGAAGTAGCAAAATTGAACCAGAAACTGGAACAGCTTGACTTGCTAACCATACACAGAATGTTTCACCCAATTATATCAGAATACACATTTTTTTAGCTGCACATGGGAATTTTCTAAAATAGACTACGTATTAGTGCATAGGTCATGCTTAAGTATATTCAAGAAAACAGAAATTATGCCATGCATATTATCTGATGACAGTGCAATGAAATTGGAAATAAATCAGAAAAGAAACCACAGGAACTCCAGAAATGCATGGAAATTAAACAACACCCTTGTCAGCAACCAGTGGGTTACAGATGAAATTAAACAATATCTACAATTTAATGAAAACTCAAACACAATCTACTAGAATTTATGGCATGCCACAAAGGCAGTTCTGAGAGGGAAATTTATTGCTCTGAACTAACACATTAAGAAAATGTAACAGGAACAAATAAATACCATACTGCCGCAATTAAACCAACTAGAAAAGGAAGAGCAAACCAAACGAAAAGCCCAAAGATGGGAGGAAATTATAAAGATTAGAGCCAAAATTAATTGAATCGAGACAAAGAAAACAATATATAGAATTAATGAATCAAAAATCTGGTTCTTTGAAAGATTAAATAAAATTGATAAGCCTCTAGCTAACCTCATCAAAAAGAGGAAAGACAGGACTCAAATGCAAGCAATAAGGAATGAAAATGGTGAAATGACTACAGACCCCGTAGAGACAAAGAGGATCATAAATAGCTACTTTGAGTATCTTTACTCTCACAGAATTGAAGACACAGATGAAATGGAAAGATTCCTAGAAAAGTACAAATTACCAAAACTGAATCAAGAAGATATAAAAACTTTCAATAACCCAATAACAGCCAGTGAAATAAAAACTGTAATAAAAAGCCTATGACTGATGGATTCACCACTGAATTCTAGAAGAAATTTATCGAAGACATAATTCCAATACTCCTCAAACTCTTCAGTGAAATTGAAAACGAAACAATCCTTCCAAAATCGTACCTAGAGGCAAGTGTTATACTGATAACAAAACTAGAGAGAGATGCAAATAAAAAAGAGAATTACAGGCCAAATTTTCTCATGAACATAGATGCAAAAATCCTCAATAAAATCCTCACCAATAGAATACAACAAATCATCAAGAAGATTATACGCTATGACCAAGCAATACATTATATCAATAGAGCCAAAACCAAAAATCACATGATTGTCTCAATTGATGCAGAAAAGGCTTTTGACAAAGTCCAGCACTCATTTATCTTCAAAGTCCTACAGAAAATTGGAATAGAGGACTTCTACCTCAACCTGATAAAAACCATCTATGACAATCCAACAGCTAACATAATTGTAAAGGGGGAAAAACTGAAGTCTTTTACTTTCAAATCTGGTACAAGCCAAGGATGTCCCCTATCGCCACTCCTATTCAATATAATTCTGGAATCATTAGCTATAGCTAGTAGACAAGAGAGAGAAATAAAATGAATAAATGAGGAAAGAAGAAGTAAAACTGTCATTATTTGCAGATGATATGATAATCTACCTGGAAGACCCCAAAAACTCTATCAAGAAGCTACTAGAACTAATACACAAATTCAGTAGCATAGCAGGTTACAAAGTCAACACACATAAGTAAAACGCATTCCTCTACACAGATAACGAACTCACTGAGAGAGAAATTAGGGAAAAATATCTTTTATGATAGCATTGAAGAAAATGAAATACTCAGGAATTAACCTACATAAGGAAGTAAAAGATCTTTTTAATTAAAACTAAAGTACTCTGAAAAAAGAGATCCTAGAAGATTTCAGAAAATGAAACAGCATTCCCTGTTCCTGGATAGGAAGAACCAACATTGTGAAGATGGCCATACTCTCTAAATTTTTATACAGATTTAATGCAATCTCTATCAAAATACAATCAACATACCTCACAGACCTGGAGAAATCATTCATAAAATTTATTTGGAGCCAAAAAAGACCTAGAATTGCAAAGATATTTCTGGGCAACAAAAGTAAGGCAGGAGGCATTACAATTCCTGAGCTAAATTTGTACTAGTAAGGTACAGTGACTAAATCAGCATGGTATTGGCAAAAAAAAGAGACCGGAGAATCAGTGGAATAGATTAAAAGATGCAGAAGCAAATACAAACACACTCAGCCACCTTTTCTTCCACAGGGGTCAAAGATGCTTACTGGAAGAAAGATAACCTGTTTAACAAGTGGTGCTGGAAAAACTGGCTCTCTACATGCCGAAAAATAAAACTTGACCTAAGTCTATCGCCATTCACTAAAGTAAAGTAAGAATGGATTGAAGACCTAATTATTAAAGGAGAAACATTAAATCTCCTGAAAGCAAAAGTGGGAAAAAAAAAACTTGAAGACATCAGGTAAGCAAAAAGTTCATGGACAAAAATCAAAATGCATGTTTAACACTTAAAAGCATCAACAAATGGGACCTCCCCCAGCTAAGAAGACTTTACACGTCAAAAGAAATTACCAACTGAGTGAAAAGTCAACCCACAACTTTGAAAACATATTAACTAATAAGTATATAAGTATTCTGACAAAGATCTTTTATCTAGAATTTATAAAGAACTAAAAACCATTACGGTAAAAACAAAACAAAACAAAACAAAACAAAACAAAAAAACCAAACAAAACAAACAAACAAACAAACAAAAAAAACATTAGGGTCCCAAAATTCTAAGAACTAATCCAGAAATGGGCACCTGAGAAGAACATACACTTTCCAGAGAAAGAAATTCAAGAAGCCTATAAATACTTGAAGAAATGCTCCACATCACTAGTCATCTGTGAAATGCAAATTAAAACAACACTTAGATACCATCTTACTGCAGAAAGAATGGCTATCAAAAGGAAACCAACCAACAACAAATGTTGGAGAGGCTGTGGAGAAAAAGGAACTCCATTGCTGGTGAGAATGTAGACTGGTGCACCAGTTATGAAAAGCTGTGTGGAGCCTTCTTAAAAAACTAGAATTGAAAATTCAATTCAATCCAGCTGTCCTCCTACTGGGAATTTTCCCAGAAGAACTGAAAGCATCATATCATAGTGTTATCTCTACACCTATGCTTACACCAGCCCAATTCGTAGTAGGCAAATCTTGTAAACAACCAAAATGTCCATAATATGAAGAATGTTTCAAAAAGATGTGGTAGTTTATACAATGGAATATTACTCAGATATAAAGAATGATGAACTAGAAGACTTCATATATGAATGGATGTATCTTCAACATATACTCATAAGTGTAATAAACCAGATCTACATGTGTAAATATCATATAGTATCCCTAGTGTAAAAACTCAAAAGAAGAAATATAAATGAAAAGGCATTCACAGCTGAATGGAAATCAAAGTCTTGTGGGTTAAACAGCAAAGTGTCTGGAAGCAGAAAAGAGAGGTGACATAGCAGGAGCGAAACTATACACTTATGTCCACAGGATGAATTAGATAATGGTCCCAAGAAACTTCAACATGTTTCTCAGTTTATGATAGCAATGTGCAACACTAAAACTATGCTTGGAATGCCTGTAATTCTGGCCTTTTAGAAGTGTGCTGTTTCTAATGTAATTTCAGTTACTGCTATGCTGTCTCTTAAGTAAATGGTTGGTTTAGAATAAAACAAAAAAGTGTATTAAATGAGAGTCAGAGACTAGGAAAAATGCCATAGGCTTGACAGGCTACAATTTTATACATCCTTAGATTTCTTAATGTTCCTGTAAAAATATGTAACTACTTTTATCACATTGTATGGAGATTTATTAGAATATCAATCATTGAAGAAAAATGTCAATTCCAAGTTAAGACTAAGATGTCTGATATTCAGAAAGACAGTGATGTTAAGCTCACATACCCATGTTATAGAGTAATAGTATCACTAAGCTTTTCTTCTGGAATGCTAAGAGTATAATTTTATAGTCCAGAAATTAGAGAAAAAGAAGATTTACAATTGTAGCCAATATTTTGGATCTAGCCTTTCAAGGTCAGTGAGGACTCAGGACAGAACGGAACCTGTGCTGTAACATTGTGTAATTCAGTGGTTTCCCAAATTTTGTGTTCAAGGAGATTATATGGCCACAGAGGAAAGGGACTGATGATATATAGTGAGCCTAAGGCAGTCACCTAGAGAGAAAACATTCTCTTATGCCTTCACAGAGACCAAAGTGGTCAAACAATGGCCATGATTCATCCAGTTGGCTGACACTGTCAACAGGTGCACAAAGCAGTGTACATGGTTTCAATGTTAATCCTGAGAGGATTTGACTGACCTTGGAAGATACAAAAGTTACATGTTTTGTTATACAGGTCTTGCTTTAACTTGGTCTTAACCAACCAGCATAAAAGTTTAAGTATGACGCATAAAACATAAAGCTAGATTGGTATGATGAGCGGTAAAAGGCTTAAATCAACAGCTTCCAACATTGCCATTTTCACCAGTAACCCACTGCAATTATGGAACATTGGACTATGTATATATCTACTTTATTTTACTTTAAAGACAAGAAATTTTTTGTACCAATAATGATCAGAAAATTTATCATGTCTACACCCTGTGCTCTGTATAACTACTATGAGGACAATAATATGCATTGTATCAATTATTGCAAATGTGCTCTTAACGTGTTTTGCAGCTGTCATATTATTATTTCTTATTAAAACTAATAAAAAAGAAAATCTACTCGTTGATATGAAAGTAAGGGATTCCTTTTCTATGACAAGGGGAGAAATATATACAGAGGGACCAAGTCTACCTTGAAAACTTTCTGGCATGTGTTTCAGTAAAGAATGCGTATGTGTCTACTTCTCCCAAGTGAGCCTGTTTATGTCAATATGTACTCACATATTTATTCATTGAATAAACTTTTCATAAAAATTAACTATAAAAATGTTTTTAAAAAGCCGGTTCACAAAATTACAAGGCCCAATTGAAATATGGGCATCTGACATGACTATACATTTCTCAGATGATGAAATACAAATGGAAAATAAGTATGTGAAAAATTCCACATCATTGGTCACTTGAGAGATGCAAATTGAAACAACACTGAGATTCCATCTCACCCCAGAAAGAATGGCCATCATCAAGAAACCAACCAATAAAAAATACTGTGGAGAAAAAGGATCCCTTCTCCACTTTTGGTGGGAATGTAGACTAGTGCAACCACCTTGAAATTCAGTGTGCAGATTTCTCAAAAGACTGGGATTAGAGGTACCATTTGACCGAGCTATTTCTATTCTCAATATCTTCCCAGAAGAATTACAGACATTATACCACAGCGATATATTTACATCAATGCTTATAGCAGTGGTACTTGCCATAGCTAAATCTTGGAAACAACCCAATTGCCCATCAACTGAGGAATAAATAAAGTGATGTGTTATTTCATATAGTTATAAAGAAAGAAACTTTAGCAATTTGGAGGGAAATGGATGCAACCTGAGTTCTCACTTGTAAGTAAAATAAATAAGGCTTATTATGTAAACATCATATTATCTCCCTACTACAAGAAGCTGAAAGAGCAAATAAAACCCAATATGTATCATGAATACTGTGATTTGGGAAGAAACTCCCAAAAAGGGGAAAAAAACTGGAATTGGAGAAAGGATAAAGAAGAAAGGGGAAAGAAATATACTATGATTAGTTTCTATTATTCAAAAAGAAAGTTTTATGCTATATTGTTCGATCAATTGTTCATACTTATATCTTGAATATGCGCAGCTACTTGAACATAACAATATACAGTGTTCTAACCATTGTTACACTCTTTTTGAAAATCTTGTTTTGAAATTTTATAACATTACCTTTGTTGGATGTTTTTCTTTCATTTACAGTTTTAATAAGACATTAAAATTATAGCCAGGAAGTAGTTACCTCGAATCTTGGTATATCCATCTTAACCTGTCCTGTTAGCAATGGAATTTGTTTTGGAGTCTCACGGATCATCACACTCCATCTGAAATGAGGTGAAAGACAGGTTTATTGGGAGCAGGTGGATTAGAGGGCTTATTAAAACAATCTCTGACTTAAAGGTATACTATGAAAAGAAGCTCCACTTTGAGACTTCTCTAGGTTTCTCACACTTGCCAGAAAGCAGTTCTTCTCAGCCATAGATAAGGCCACTTGGGATACCTTTGTAAAATATATATGTGAGGGCCCTGCCCAAGACTTATCTTGATGGAGATTCAAGGATCAAATACTCAGTCATAGAAAGTCTTTATTTTCCCTTTAGGAGATAGAATGGCAGTACTCTCTCTTCTCTAGAGCACAGATAAGCTAAGTCAGCTAGGGCTGAACTTCCTTATTGAAAAATTGTTGAAATTCTGATGACATTATAAGTTCCTTACAAAAAAACAAAAAACAAACAAACAAACAAACAAACAAAAAACCCAAACTTTTGGCATACGTGTGACTATACAATTTGAAAGAAGCTCAGAGAAGTTCTGACATTTATTCATGGGGCTTCTGCTCTAGGATCTTTTAGTTTTGAAGAAGAACTTTAGTAATACTTGAAGGTGACAAACTCTTTAAAGAGACTATGCCCTCAAACTGCTCTGGACTGAAACCAGAAAGGAAACTGGGCCCTGATTGTGATAATGTGACTAGGATTAACTTGCATGGGACTGGAGGAGGCAAATGAATTTGGCCTTTTGGTGACTCACCTGTCTAGAATTCTCATGCTTGCCTTTTCCACTCTGTTGAGGATGTCCAGTGGTGACTTGCTTTTGTTCCAGGATGCACCCCAACCCAAGACACGGGCCAGATCATTGCCAGTTCCAAGTGGGATGATTGCCAACTGACACTGTAAGAGCAAAAGATGGCACCTGTTCCAGACAGTCCTTCTACCAAGCTTTACCAATGAGAGAACCTAGAAGGTGTTCTTTCAGAAAAGTTTTGGTCATCAGGCCAGCTGTAGTGGACTTCAGATTGTAGGAAGTGTAAATAGGCAGATGATTGAGGTGGAGTGAAATTTTCACTAAGGAGTTGGACTCCACTCTTGGCAATGTAAAGTTTACTTAGTAAAGTTGCTAGAACATGCCATATGTTATAACCATATTTGTAAAAGAGAAATGTAAGTATGAATTGCTATTTAGGATGGGACTAGTAGTTGTAGTACCCCAGAAAACAAAGGTGCAAGAGTTAGAGAAGCAATGGTGGGCTACAGATGGGAAACAGGAAGAGGAAAGACTGCCAATCTTGCCACTTAGGGGCAAAGCATTACCTTCAGTAGAAGGAGATTGGAAACTATATTCTAATTATGGCCACTTCAAAAAATTTCTTGCATTCTTCTTCATCTTTTTGTTTTTTAGATATAGGGTCTCACTATGCAGTTCATGGTGACTGGGTCTCTCTCTGAAGTTCAGGATGAACTATATATATGAAACTGGCCTCAAAATTATGACAATCTTCCTGCCTCAGCCTCCTGAGTGCTGGGATCACAGGCATGCACCACCACACCCAGACTATCTCTTCACTTTGGAGCCTGGAGAATGGGCACTATTTATTCTTTCAATCAACAACTTCCTATCTCCATCATATAAGTAAATAACCAGAAAATTGTCTGAGTAAGCAGGTTTAGATTTGTCAGGTTAGCCCTCAAAACCAAGGGAAACACAGTTTCTAAACAGGGAGAGTGAGGACCTGGAACTTCATGGAATGAACAGTTCCGCACAACTGTTCCTTCTATCAAGGTCTAAATTGAGCACACCAGAGGCTTACCCTTTCGTGTAATCCAAATTCATCAATCAGAGACAGGACCCAGCTCACACTGCCATCTCCACCACAAACCAGAATACGAAAGCGAGCAAAGTTCTTAAACATGCACAGCCTGGAGGGAAGAAAAAGTACAATTCTTGCTTAAACAGCTGGGTTATGCAACTCCTACAAAACTCCAGAAGCAAAAGACTGCTGATTTAGCAGCATGATAACAGGCTACCTATCTTTTCTTAGTTTCTATCTTTATTGTACCTAGCACCATAGGCAATTTGCCACAGGTGATCTCAAAGGTCAGGACTTGTCTTAACTCAGCCTCTTTCATGCTTAAACTTATCTAGAAGCCATAAAAATCCCCAAATGCATTTTCCAGGGCCCAGGAAGCATATCTTGCTTTATTATGTCCACTGGCTGATAGGAACCACAACTGAGTATCCATATGGTTCCCCATAAAATAGGCTTATAGTAGTGAAGGAATTTTCAGGAAAAAGAATGACTGGCAGTTATATTTTTCCTCTGAGTTCAGAGCATACAGTTTTACCTCTTCCAACTGGAAAATTGGGGTACATTGAGAGTAGGTTATAAGCTAAGGGATTTCTGGAGGAAGGTTAAAGTCTTGCAACCAGCTAAACCAAATACTCTATAGATAGGTGTTTGTATATTAGCTCGAGGGATAGATCTTTCCTGCTCAGACTCAAGGACTTATTTCAGAAACCATTCCTAGTTAAGAATGTGTGGAGGGTAGAGTTACTTTCTTTTTTTTTTTTTTTTTGTATTTTCAAAATTGTAATTACTAAAAAAGTAAACAACGTTTAAATTAGAGTGCAACATTAAAGCACCTTATTGTTTTAAAGATGCAACAGCAAGGAAGTATAAACACATCTACATTTTAAATAGTCATTTGTGTGGTAGATAAATGCCATTTAAAAACATTTTTAATAGAAAAACAGGTTTATAAGTCAATTTACAGAAAATAAAAAAAATCAATGTTTAATACAACTTTCTCAACAACTAAAGGGGAGTTACTTTCATATGCCAAATTATATTTCTAACATTATGCTTACCCTGCTTCAGGTCCACCCTTTGCAAGATCAAACACTTGAGATGGGTTAAGGTATTGCTTGAATTTTCGAAGGAAGATGATTCCTTGATGGTCGCCGCTTTTAGAGTTGATGAAGATGAGCAAGGGGCATGAACAGGCAGATGACCAGTCAAGATTCCAGAAATCTGAAGATACTAGCAATTGGCCTGGTATACATACAGCAGGAAGAAGAAAAAAAAAGGAGAAAGAGAAAAAGAAGAGAACAGGGTCATTGAGATGCAAATGAAATACGAGCTAGCAACACATTTGGCAAGAAGTTTTCCATTATCAGACCCAGTGTTCTGCAACTGAGGGGCAGACGGAAAGTCATGACATTACTCAGAGGGGCTTAAAAATCTTTGATCAGCTGCTTCTAGGGAAACGATACTTTCTGAGCAACTATTACATACTAAACATCATGCTTGAAGCTAGTTATAGACTAGTTGTAACTTCAGGCTCAGGTCTCCCCCACTCTCTGTCTCTCTTTGTCTCTGTCTGTCTCTGTCCCTCTCTCTCTCTCTCTCTCTCTCTCTCACACACACACACACACACACACACACACACACACAAGTATGTCTGAATACAAAGAATAAAGAAATTAGTGACATAAGTAATTATAAGTACAACTCAACGGGAAAATAAAGAGGAAGACTGAGAGCCCAGGAAAAGAGGAGCATCCCAATTGGTCTTCTCTGTCTGGGTTAGTTTGGTTTTCACAGTAACAAGACAGCAGGTCAGGGCAGGCAGGAAAAAAGGGAAGTAAAAGCTCTGAATATTGTATTGTGAGGCAAAGCAAAGAGTTTTAACCCTTTCTTTAATATTATATTGGAGTGATCCTAGCTAGTATAGTTTCCAGGGGAAACAAGACTATAGGGTAGTTTTCTGAACAAGAAGAGGCTTTTAATAATCCCCAATACTAATGTTATCAATGAAGGAGATAACACCCCAAATAGCCATAAACTTGCCAGCTCAGGCTGAGTCTTAAAGCCTGTTGGCAGGAAGACAGCCTGTGGTAAAGGTCCCTTGAGAGAGAGATGTTAGATCAATAGCAAGCCTCCAAACCTCTGAGCTCATGGCTTATCAGGGATGCTTTGACAAAAGTAAATGCATCAGAAAAAAGCCATGTGGCTCACTCCTATGTGAGATGGATGGGTTAAGATGTCTTTTTTTGTATTTAGTGCAGGGTCTACAGGGCCTCACTACACTGATTGGACTTGTAATAATTCTCTTGTTTTCAGCATCCCAAGCGCTGGTATCACAGACACATGCCACCACATCTAGTCTCAGTCACCCTGTCAGTATGCGCTGGGGGTGGTTCCAGCATAGCAAGCTGAAGATTAGACCTCTGACCTATGTGTCTACCTAAGCAGGCACTTTAATACATTGAGCTATCTGGCTGGCCCAAGATGTCTCATTTTTTGGTAACATGGGTGAAATAAAGCCTAAATATTTGCCCTGGAAAAACCCAAGGCAGGTTTCCTCTATGTACCAATTCTTATTCACTGTCCAGGAAAGACTGAAGTAATATACCTTAGAAGTAATTACTTCCCAGATCAAAGAATTACGTATAAAAAAATCCCCATGAAACACTCAATGCACTACCTATATCACCATTTTTAAACAAAAGGTAATATATTGGTGCAGTGGTAGTTCCAACACTCCTTTACTCATTCAACAACTATTTGTTGAGGGCTTTCTCTGTGCCTATCATATATATATATTCATTACTGGGCACTGAAGCCAGGGAGTTCAGACTGACTATCCTCAAATGTTTTTATTTTGAGACAGAATCTTGCAAAATTTTGTAGGTTGTCCTTACAATTATGGCCTTCTCTCCTCAGCCTCCTGAATATCTGGGGTTATAGCCATGCTCCACCATGCCTAGTTGTGACTGTCCTTGATTATGTTCTGAGAATACAGTGGTTAGATAAAATAGAAACAGTATCACTTCTGTGAACTCATGTTTTAGTGAAAGAAGACAGAGTACAATAATCACTTATAATATGTGTAAGGAACAATACATCTAGGAAGTGGGATGGGGATTGTTATTTCGATAAGTCTTCAAGGATTCATCTCTAGAAAGATGACATGCAAGATGATTTATAAAGTGAGAGAGTGGTCAATACAGAGCTCTGTGGAAAAGGTTTTTGGGCAAAGAGTACTAGAAACCTGAGAAGGGAGACTGGTGTGTGCGAGGACCCCAATCTCTTCACTAGCATGGCTGTTGTAAAGTGAATCATGGGGAGAGTAGGAGAAGATGAGGTCAGATAAATTGTCACCAAAATGCGGCCCCATAACCTTCTTGAACACAAAATCTGGGACACCACTGAGTTATATGATGTTACAGTACAGGTTCTTTTATGTCCTGAATCCTCACTGATCTTGACGGGGTGTACATGATTTCAAGGTAAGTTCTGAATGAATTTGACTGATCTTGTAACATACCAAAGTTATATTTTTGTTATATAGATCTTGCTTTAACTTGGTCTTAACCACCCAGCAGAAAAGTTTACTACGAAGCATAAAAAGTAAAGGCAGATTAGTATACTGAGCTGTAAAAGCCTTAAATCAATAGCTTCTGGTTATCAGTTCTGCTGATAACCCACTACTATTATGGACTGTTGGACTATATATACAACTATTTTCTGTTAGTTCAAAGAGAAGAAATATTTGTACCAATGTGTTTAGAAAAGTTATCGTGCCTGCATCTCGTACGCTGAACAACTACTATGAAGACAACCATATGAATTGTATTCATTATTTTGGCTGTCCTGCTAATGTGTTTTGAAAGGTCTCATTGTTCTTTCCTACTAAAAGTAATAAAATTATAAAAAAAATTGATACCAAACAAAGACTACTCAGTGAATCATTATGGTCAGCCTATAAAATGTATAAGGTAGTATATTTTTAGGTTCTTCCTCCCCACTCAACCAAAAGAATGCGAAGTGATTTACAGCACTGCAGGATAAATAATAGCAGCAATATTTTCTTTTCTAAATAGTATATGTGCATTTTTTGAAAAAAAAAATCATTACACTGTGTGACTATATTAACCAGCCAAGAATAAAATTAAGAAATAGGAGAAAAGAAGACTTATGCTAATATAATTTTCTAAGTTAAAAAGCCATGAGAGTATAGCCCAAATAGTTTTAAAATTCATTTGAGAGCTTGGGTCATGGGCTGCCTTCTGTGGTATGCTTCTACAAGAAAATGTAGCTGCATCATATAGGTTTGTTTACTAACATAGAGCAAATATCTTAACTTCTCTTGGTGTTCTTCTCTCCATGTGTATAGTAGTAGCATGTTGTTATGATTAATAAAGCAACTCAAGGTGGGGTACAAACTGCTCATAAAAAGAAAACTCTGCAATTAAAGCAGCTTGAAGCTCAGTGTCAAAGCTCATTTTGTCACAAATGATAAGATACAGGAGACACTGACAGCAGGAAGCAAGTTTCAGGAGAACATAGGGACAACCTTACTTACCATGTCCCCCAGAGACAATAAATATTTAAGTATGAGAAAGGCGACACTGGTCATGAGAATCTTTGGGACAGGTAGTGTTATGGTTTATGTCTAGTTGTCCCCCCAAAGCCTCATGGAGTCATTGGACGGGGACTTGTAGAGTTTGAGACTTGATCCATGATCCCTGGGATTATAGGTTTTAGTACTGATGGGATTATGAGTGGAAGTACTTCTGGGCTTATGGGTGTAGCCTAGGGCAGGAACTAAGGAGGAGAGCCTGAATGTAATATAAAGAGAGACAGAGAGACAGACTGGAGCTCTAGCTGTTGCTCTCTGCTGCCCTGTTTGGTTGGCTACTTCTGCCACCATTTTGTTGCTGTTCCACCGCCATGAACTGGATGCTCTCTGCTCTGTTCCACTCAGCCTTGGGACAGCCGAATATGGACTGAAACCTCCACAAACTGTGAGCTAAATAAACCTTTCCTTCTTTCATCTTGAGTGTCTGGTATTTGTCCCAGCAACGAGTAAAAAGTAACTAAGACAGGTAGCTAAACAGGCATCAATGTCAGGTGGAATTCAGTTGTTTCTTGGATTTGTAACAAGGTAACCACCCTGCTTACAGGGTTCCCTTTGGGAAGGGTAATGTTAATACTATTAGAGGGCTCTTCACTGTCTCACAGTTTTATTCAGTTCAGCTGGAAACATGGAAAGCTGGCTTATGAACTTTGAAGTACACAAAGCTGGAGAAAGAACTACTGGTTGACAGAATAAGTATTAGAAAATGACCTACATAGTGTGGGTCAAAATCAGCAGATGAACTGCAAAGAAATTAAGTGCAAAGCTCGGCCTTTAGGGTCAAGGACATAAACTGCACTAGAACAGGGTAATAGAAAGTTGCTTTGGCAATATTCAGTGTGAAAATAATGTAAGGGATTTAGTTGCATTTAAGCTCCAGAGGAGCCAATAGGCTGAAAAAAACCTTGAAAAACTCATGCTTCTTTGAGCTGCATTAGTACAACCACAGAGCTCTAAGCCAGGAAACTAATAAACTCCATTCAAATTAATTCTCTACAATCTATATAAGAAGGGTAAATTGGCATAAAGTTGGCTTGCTATTCACCTTTCTATTATTTTTTTTAAATTTGGTATAGGGTTTCACTATACAACTTGTAGTGATCCTCTCGTCTCAGTCTCACCAGAGCTAGAATTGCAGTTCTGTGCTACCATGCTCAGTTTTGGGACCAGCACAGAGCACCTGGGGTTCCAAGATGGCATGGCATGCAATGCTGGGGATCAAACCCTGGTCCTTACACTTGCCAGGTAGGCACTTAGACAGCTAAGGTATCTCCCAGCTCCCACCTTTCTATATTTTTAAATCTTCTTTAACAAATATTAGCTCATTTACATGTGCCATTACCTACTGATGGGGAAATGACAAGTAGGACACAAAGGTTAAGTAACTTGTCTAGAATTACACAGTAAATGATGGAGCATGCCTTATCATATGCAAATTCTAGTAATAAAGCCCCATGTTAGTCTACTGAATCAAAAGGCCTAATATACGGTATACATATATAAGTACCTGCTTAGGAAAGTGTTGGGACCGGGGTTTAATCACTGGCACCACACACCCCACCGGCCCCATCCCTGGGCATGCTGACATGGCCACTGAGTCTTGGGGTGGTGGCACATGACTGCAATCCAAGCACTGAGGAGGCTGAGGCAGGAGAATCACTGAGTCCAATCTGCATAGTGAGACCCTGTGCTAAATACATAAAAAAAGATAGTGCCTAGAAGCTTGTGTGTTTTAAAGCCTTAAATATCAGTTTATTTTTTGATGTTCCAGAGGATAGGGACCAGTGCTTCATGTATGCCAGACAAGCACTCTGCTACTAAACTATATGTATGGTTCAGCCTGGCAGCTTAATCTTGACAACCACTGACCTACTCTATTTTGTTTCTGTATTAAACAATGAAACTTCCAGAAAACAAGTGAGTGGCTCATTTCACGCACCATCAAACTGCTGGCTCCTGCGCCTGCTTGCGGGTGCTTTAATCTGCTGAGCTATTTAGCTGGCCTCATGGTGGGGGTAATGTTTAAGTGAATGAAATGTCACTTCATTAGTTCCTACTGGGCTAGCGGGCTCTCTTCTTGTCAAAAGTGGATAAATTTGTACAGTGGAAAATTTAAATTGAAATGTTTTTGAGCCAGGCGTGGTTGCGCATGCCTGTAATCCCAGCATTTGGGAGGCTGAGGCAGGAGGATCGGTGCAAGTTTGAGACCAGCCTGGGCTACAAACGTGAGCTCAAGGCCAGCCTGAACTGCGTAGTGAGACCCCGTCTCAAAAAAGATAATAAATAAATAAATAAATAAATAAATAGAAACGTTTTGTAAAAGATTTAAGTTTTTATTCAGTAAGTGAAATTGACCATATGTAGAGTGAAACTAACCAAATACAAACTGAAATTAATGAGCAGCATCTGTCTTTCCTGACTAAATGATATGGGAGCAGATCTGTAGTGCATATATTAAATTTCTCAATTTCCTAGTGGTAGTAAAAATAGGTCAGAGCTTTTTAGATGTGATACTTGATTTTAATGTTGACAGCTCTCTCTAATGCTAAATAATAGGAAAAGGATATGAAAAACTTGATGTTAAAAATAACAGTTTCATCCTTGAAGAAGGAATAATTGGGGGGGGGGAGTTTGTGTTCCTTTATCTTTACAACTAAAGTGTTATTTCCTTATATACATAGTGTGCTTAGAAAGTGAGTTACCCAATGCCAGCTACGTAGGAAGTGGCTAAAATTCATGGTTGTGTAGCTTTTGTTTTTATCCCCTTATACCATGCTACCTATATATTCTATTTATACTTTAAAAGCAAACACAGAGACTAAATGAACACTCCTCTTCTTTGCCTTTGCTTTCTCTGTTCTAACATTGTTCTACCTCTTAATACAATGTAGCTTATTCTTGCTACACTGATTTCATTAGTACCTTTTATTCCTCAACTTCCCACAAATGGTTAACATTTATTACACTTTTCATCTTCAAGTGTCTCTACTATTCCTTTGGCACTTAGTACATGTAACATTAAAATTTTTAACTTGTTCTACTATATTAATATTGTGGATTCACAATAATCTTTTGTTCTGGAAATGCCTATAGTTTAGATTTCTCTGTGGCCTTTAAGCTGTTTGTAAGTAGAACTTTCAATAAATCACAATTGGTCAGGAGTTGACAAAGCATCAGTGAAGCAGATTGGGGCAATGTTTACATTAGTTTCAGGTTTAGGAACAACTTTGGTACTGGTTTCTAGTAATATAGCCCCAGTCTTCTGATCAAAGGATGCACAGAAACTCCTTTTATACATTGTCCATTGTTTAAAAAATCATGAAAGTGCTGAAATTGGCTTTGATCAACTGAAATAAACTATGACAGAGGCTACAGAGAACATGCTCACATACACATACATGAGGAACACCAACATTCATCAACCTTAACTTCTAAACTAAAGCATGAGCTGTCTATGTACACAGCCCTCCCACCAAATATCTGACTGATTGGGGAGAACAATTTCAGTCCTTTTCCAACCTTTGTGCCTTCCCTCTCCCTACTTCTAGTATTCTTTTGAAGTTAAGTTTTGGCTACTCACCATCACCTTTGGGGTCGCTGAGAGCAGTAGGAGGAATGACTGACGAACGGTGACTTCCAAAGGTACATTCCTTGGAAAACCACTTTCGACAGTCATTATGCACCTGAAACGACAAGAACAGAGCAGAAAGAAAAAGGTGGGAGGGGGAGAGAATAATGTCGATCAGTCTTGAGTTTCAATTGTAAGAATTAGATCTTAATATTCAAATATCTCTTTCTGAAATATGCTGCCATATACATACCCCTAACTCATCTAGCCACTATTCCACCCTGATCCTGCCCTTTTCCTAAATGTGTACAATCCTGGTGCTATAAAGTGGCTTTCAGCAGATACCCTTCCAAAGACCCTGAAAAGTCACCAATTCTAAGATACAATCTGAGTGATTTGCAGAATGGGAGGGAGTCTTACTTGTAGTGTAAGAGCACTAATCCTGATAGTCTGCCAGCGCACTTCAATCCTTATAACAACTAGGCATGATAGGAAAGGCATGTTTATTTTAGACATGAGTATAGTTAAGCTTATAAAGTTAAAAGGATCATGACTAAGGTCAAATGGTTGGGAAGTGGCAAAGCTATTGACCCATAAGTGGTCATACTTTCCAGATCTTTGATATCTTCAAGCATCACTTTTTATGCAATTGAGTAGTTTCTAGGGGGTGTGACCTTGACCTTGTTAAACAGCAATAATGAGTGAGACAGGAAAAACAGAATTTTCAGTGAGCAAACTCAAACTTCAATTTTGTCTTGTCTTAGAAAACTTAGTTTAACAGAACATGTAAAAGTCTAGAAAGACTAGATCCAGTGCTTGACCAGCATCTCTCAGCCTTCCTGTTATTGATATCTTGGGCCAAGTAGTTCTTTGTCATGGAGCATGGTGCTATTGCAGAAGGCCTAGCAGAATCCCAGGCCTTTATTTACTAGATGCCAGTAGCAAGTCCTCATAGACATTGTCAAATGTCTCCAGTGTTGTGGGGGATGGTTATTTCCGGTTGAAGACCAGATTTAGAGGCTTGGTAGGGTTGCAGGTAGGGACATGAATTTTGCAGAACTGTGTGTGCATCAAGACACTCCCTTTTGTTGGATATATGACCTTGGGTAAATTTCTTCATCTTTATGAACCTCACATTCGTTATATGTAAAATGGGGACAATGAGACTTTAAGTTTATTGTCAGGATATATATCTATATCATTAAATTTCAATCATAATGAAAAATAATTTTTGTTTTTAACTGCTAGTCATTTATGAAGGGTTAAAAGTTCCTAGAAAATTGTGAATGAGGAAGTGAGAAAGCCTTTTCAGGATGGACTCAGAATTTATTTTTAAATTATCTATACTTTCAGTAGAGAGCTTAACTTTTTGCACTTGCTAGTAGGCCACATCAATTAAGAACCATAAAGCATCTTAAATCTTTTCTTTTTCCCTAAAGGCTCTATAGCCTGCTAAGAAGGGCAGGATACTAAGATCTAGATTATGGGAGGTGTATCCTATATTTTGGAATAAGGATACCTGAGATTTCTTTCTATATGTATGCTTAATCAAGCTCCATCCCCTCTTCTAGAAGTCAAATTCTTTAAGTGACAAGGAGATGAAAAGAGTCTTACCGTAGAATTACACCACAGGCAGCGGAAATCTTGAAGTCTTTGAAAACTGCCACAGCTCTCATGACATACTGCACATGGAGAGTTTACAGGCATGTTGCCTTCTACCCACTGATGGGGCATTGTTTGCTAAAGGAGAGAAAAGGGACAAAAGGTATAAGCTAGTGATATAAGGAAGGAAGGAAGGACAGAAAGAAGGAAGGAAAGACCAACTGTAATGACTGTACTATCCCATGGAAGACATTAAGAAAAAGCCCCAAATTCTTCATGATGTTGCTCTCCTCACTCCAATGTAGCGGAAAGTGTAAGGTGTAAACGTGATTTTTTCTGTGGGGGAGGCTTTTCATTTGTTGAGATTGGTTGGATTGGGATCCTGGAGGAGAGACCTACTTTGCTTATATGGGGACAAGAAGTCTTCCTATTCCTGTGTGATCTATCTGAATGGGACATGGCATAAAAATAAAATCCTTCTCAAATTAAACATGGAGCATAAGACCTGCCCTTAAGGCAGCTTGAGCCGGCCAAGACAAATATCTTTCTGAAGAGGCCATGGAAGGGGATGACTGTAGAAGAACATAACTGGAACTTACTATTTCATCAGCAGGCAGGAGTAGGTCATCAGTGATGGACAAGGTATTCCATTTGCAGTCTTTGCTTGCTCTCAAAGCACATAATCTGTGAGATCTCACTTTACACACTGTGAGAAGAGGAAGCAAAACGATGAATATATATCTGGTTACAGTGAAGAACCTAATTTTCTTCCCTACACTGCTCTGAAAATTAAAACTCTGGTGCATTCTAACTTGAGATCATACTCCTTAGTGAAATAAGTCAGAGTCATGTGTACACATAGTATTGTCTCCCTGGTGTGAGAATAAATAAGGTCTAAAATGTACAATAGGTATTGTGAAATGGGAAGAAACTATGGAAAGGGAAAAGGGAACTAGGATAGGGGAAAGGTGAAAAGAAGGAAGGGAAAAGAGAAAAAATGGAAGTTACTTATTAGTGTCTTTTAGTTCATAGAAAAGGAAGGTTTGCACTTATATTGAATTTAGAACTTTTGTGCCCATATCTTGTACTCTCAGCAACTACTTTAAAAATAAATACATACAATATATTAATTATTGTTATTCTCTCATCTTGTTATGCATCTTTTTATGTTTTTAGTACAGGGCCTATAGGGTCTCATTACACAGACAGGACTCATAGTGATCCTCCTGTTTTCAGGCTCCCATGCACTGGGATTACAGGTGCGTGCCACCACCCCAAGTCTCAATCAGTGGGGGTGGGGCTGGCACAGTATGTGATGCCTGGGGTTGTAAAATTTTGTTTTACCTTTTTTCCCCCTAAAAACCTCAGATACATTCTAAGTACTTCTGATCCATGTCCAGAAATCTGTTTCCAGTATGAGCCAGTTTCTCTTGATTCTTAGCAGCTAAACTTTTTGTTATCTAACTTGAATGAAAATCAATAGTAAGAATATGATTTCTGTCTTCTGAACCCTTGAAACTATGCTACCTTCCTAACTCTCTACTTTTATCCATGCTAGCTCTCTCTTTTCCCCATGTAGCACCGTCCTTCCACCAGAGTCAGTGATATAGAACATCAGGGATAGTAACACCATATAAGCTCCACCAGTCCTATCTCCACTCACAGAGCTTCTTTATAAAGGAGTCAGAAAGTTACCTTCACAGATAATGGCATCTCTGGATAAGGCAGGAATTGTCTCTCGACAAATATTGCAGTGCTGACTATGGAGACTGTGGCTGGAATACCAATAATGCATTCCAACAAGGAACGGGTTGTTTTCTGCGGCTGGTATCTGAAATAAATCAGAGAAAAGAAACAAGGGAGGGTTAATTTTAGAGATGGGTTAAGGAAGGCCAGAAAATCTGGCACTAAGGCTAAAATAGCCTGCTATCTATGTCAGAGCATGTGAAGAGGACAACTAAAAGTTATAGCCAATACTTACTTTTTATTTTGTTTTATTTTGCTAGTGGTTTTAGAAAGGGAAAAGGAATAGAGTTGCAGATCCTAACATAGGAGTGGAAGACAGGAGCAATGATCATTTTATCACTTGGGGAAGTTATTGTATTGGCTTAATCCAAGCAGAATTTGCTCTGTCAGCCTTGGCCTTGGTCCTCCTTAAGAAGAAAATAAAAGGAGATGGTGATTTGGAAATTCAGTGATATAGAAATGCTCTGGCCAGGGAAGGAGAGGAGGTAAGGCTCTGACTCCAGGCTAAGGGATACTTGTCAGGTTTTAACTACCTCCTAAAGATGCATACTTCCTTTCTTGGTCCTGTTGCTGCCAGATAAGGAGAGCATCACCTTACCTGGCAACAATTAAAGTAGCTTTAACTTTTTATCTCAGGAGCTTCTTGTTCAAGTACTCTTCTCTGAATACCATGCTCTGACAGCCTAGAGTAATATCTTGGTTAGTGGACTGAGTTCATTCAACATTTCTCTAAGCAAATATTTATTTAATAGCTACCATATGCTTGGAACTTTTAAGAAAATGGAATATAATGATGAACAAGACAAAGGGACATTTTATTTGGTGTCATCTTTCATGTTAATGAAATTGACCTTACTGTTAACCTGCCTATGCATGCTGCATTAGTATATCACAGCCTGAGGGTGCCAGGGAAATAGCTCAATAGAATAAGTGCTTGTCTGGCTAGCACAAGGTCCTGAGTTCAATCTCTGGTATCACATATACACAAAAAAATATCACAGCCTGACTCTCATAACTGTGGAGAAGGTGCTGGATTTGCTAATAATTGCATGAATGCTGAAAGGAGAGAAGGGTAGGTACTGAAAACCTCCAAGTTTGTTGAGTATGCCTTCACAGGGCTTTTCTATTTTTTTTCTAATTGTTGTAAACACTTGAACTTTTTCTCTGCCTTCCACTAGAATTCAGACAAAAGCATATCTTGGCATTATAACGGGTTGAGTATGTAAATACATGAAAAGACTAAAAAGATCTATATATTCTCCCTGATGTCAGCTGATACTGACTCAACAGAGGGATAACTGTTCAGAGATCTTCCACATTAAGTATTCAACCTTGATGAATTTACAAGAATGAATCAATGAAGGTGTACTGAAAATCCATTCTTAATTTCTGCATGCAAGTCATGTACTAAGCTACTTCCAGACTGATCTGGAAGGTCCTGAAAGGAAAAACCATTCTGATGAGCTAAAAGTCCTTCAAGTAATAGTCTGAAATGTGTTTGTGATTGAAATTTTTGTGTATTGAAACCATGGAAAGCTCTAGAAAGATTAGAGTAGGAGGTCGGGGGTTCCAAGAAAATGATATAGTGTTGTGTTTTGCAACCCAAATTTCCAGTACTTTCTCTAAGTCACTAGATCATAACTCAGAACATCTTTCTTCTTTCTGATGTTCATCTCTCTTTCAGTAATTACTAGGAGCATACTGTATGTTATTTTACATACTAAGCGCTGGCACTGTAGGGATGAATAAATCATAGCTGTTGCCCACAAGAAGCTCTTATTCTTTTTTTTTTTTTTTTTTTGTGGGGCCAGGGTTCGAACTCACGACCTTGCACTTGCCCAGCAGGCACTTGTGCCTCAGAGCTATCTCCCCAGCCCCAGAAGCTCTTATTCTACTAGATGACACATTCTAAAACAGATCACTCCAGCATAGAGTGAGTAGTGAACTCTTAAAAATGTGCAAGTTTGTACAGGATCAAGTGGTAGAAATGCAGAACTCTGCCTAGGTAGCATTAAATTTCATGGCTCAATTGGCAACAGACTATAAAGGAACATACTTAATGAACATTACTTAGGTTTTGCAATTGAGATGGAATTTTTCTTCCTTATGTACATCTTATTATATATGAAAACTGTGCTGCATCCAATTATGGATGAATATGTATAGTGAATTGAATTGTGTGCCCCACAAAATATGTTTGAGTCCTAGAATGTGGGTGTATTTGGACATATGCTCTTTACAGATGTAATCTGATTAAGATGACAACATACTGGATTAGAGTAGGTCCTAATCCAATGATTGGTATCAGTATAAAAAGGAAAAATGCATACAGGAACTTATAGAAAGAACTCCTGTGTGTGCGAGATCAGCACACATAGACACAAGGGGGAACAGCATGTGACTATGAGGGTGGAGACTGGACTGATGCATCTGTAAGCCAAAGAACGCCAAGGTTTGCCTGTAATCACCAGAAAGTAGGAAAAGCCAAAACACCCATAAGGACTTTAAAGGGATTATGACCTTCTTAAAACCTTGAATTCCAACTTCTATCCTTCAGAAATTTGATAGAATTATTTGTTATTTATTAATCCACTTGATTTGTGCAATTTGTGGTTGTTTGTTAGAGTGGCCTTAGGAAACTAATACAGGTATTTAAAAATATGGAACTACTTTTGTAATTATGTAATGGGTGATAGCTGTAAGAATTTTGAGGCACATGACATAAGAGCCCTCAATTGTCTTGAACAGAATGTCACTAGAAATGTGAACATTAAAGTTGCTTCTGGTTAAGTCTCAGACAGAAATGAGATACAGAAGAGACTGGCAGAAAGGCTATCCTTTTTATACAGTGATAAACAACTATCTGAATGTCATAGTATTGATTGATGAGTTGAAAGTATAATGTGTAAGTTAACTCTTCAATATTTAGCTGAGTAGATTTCCAGCAAAGTATGGAAATGCAGCTTCCTTTCTCTCTGCTGTTTACAATGAAGGGCAAAAAAGGGAGATGCAATAAGGAAGGCACTTGTTAGTTCACTCAGGCTTCCTATAAAAAATACTGGATGTATTGAAGACTAGGTGGCTTAAAGAACAGAAATTTGGGGTTGGGAAGATAGCTCAGTGGTCTGCCTTTCTAGCAAGTGGAAGGACCTGAGTCTTATCCCAAATACTGCATGCTGTATCAGCCCTGGGGCCATGTAGGCCATCAAAACCAGGCATGGTGGCATAGACCTGTAATCCCAGAACTAAGGAGGCTCAAGTAGGAGGATCACTACAATTCTGAGTTGTGTAGTAAGACTCTGTATCAAATCAATAAAAAGGATTTTTAAAAGGAACAGAAATAATTTTCTCACAGATTAGAGCTGCGACATCTAAGAGTAAAGTGTCAAGAAACTTAGTTCTGGTGAGGGGTCTCTTACTGGCTTCCAGATGACCACTTTTCCATGGTATATTTACAGAGGCATTTCTCAATTCATGCATGTAGAGAAAAGACCTCGATCCCTCCTCAAAGTTCATCAGTAATATTTGGTTAGGACCACACTTTTATGGGATCCTATTTAAACTTAAGCAGTTATCTATTTCTAAAGACAGTCACTAAAAATCACTAGAACTTAAATATTTGGCAAATTTTCAGTTTTTCCATATTTCAAAACACAAGAAGTACACTCTGGGATAAAATATCAAAGATGTGGCTTCACAAAATGGACTGAAAGGGACATGCAACAGAAGAAAAGGAAAGAAATTGTCAGACTTTTGAAATTCTATATCATGAAACAGAGTACTAAAGTTATTCAGCTGTGACCCTTTATTATGCTTCAGGAATATGGAAGAATGACTTTCAAGGGTGGCTCAAAGGATACTGGGACTGCTGAGAAAGGGTAAAAGACCAAAAGTGTTGCTACTGGCACTACTGGAATGTGAACCTGAGAAGTTGGGGCTACTTCCTTGGTTACTGATGGAGGATGGCACTCTGGTGGGATAAGAGGGTGGATCCAGGTGACATCAAGTTGCAAATATTCTTAGGCCAAGAAACCTAACAAAATTTGCCTTTATATGTGGTCAACTTGCTTTAGACCAGTAACCTTTTAATTCCTTCTATTTGATTCATTTCAGAATGGGAATGGATTCTATCCATTCCGTCCTATGTTACTTTGATCATTTTATTTTAGAAGCAGCAAACCCATTTTATAGGTTTTATAGGAGATGGAGAACAATTTTATGTGAGAGAGGACCATACCTGGTGTCTCACTTATACCTGATTTAGGTTATTCACAAGATGAGCTTTTGGGCTTAAGGGTTAATGCTAGAATGGGTTTTCTAATTGGAATATTGGGACAAAGTGAATGTATTTTCACATAGGAAAGTCAAAAATTTTGGTATACCATAGAATGGGATAGTGGAGATTGAACTGTGTTTTCCTAAAGGATATGTATAACTTCTGGTACCTGTGAATGTGACCTTATTTGGAAATAGTGCCTTTGAAGATATAATCAATTTAAGATGAGGTTGTAGTATATTGCAGTGGGCCCTAATCCAATTACTGGTGTACTAAAAGAAGAAAGAAACTTGAAGGCAGACACAGATAGAGAAGAGAACACCTTGTGATGATGCAGAGCAAGTGGACACAGGGCAGAGCACTATGTGAGGATGGAGGGGAACACGGATGTTCCTGTCAACAGCCAGCAAAAGTTAAAAAGAGGCAAAAGAACCTTCCCTAAGGCCTTTAGAGAAGTTATAGGTCTTCTAACACTTTGATTTCTGACTTATGACCTCAGGAACTATGAGAGAATACAGGTCTGATTTTGAGAAATTTCTGACAAAATTTGTTAGAATAGACCCACAAAACGAACACAGTACGTCATTACAATTTTCTACATTTGTTGATACTGAGTTGTTTTTAGTATAATTTTCTTTTATTATGAAGTGTAAAAACAAGAGCAAGAAAAACAAAAACAAAGATAGAAACAGGGTAACATAAAACAATACATGTGTTTCAGATTTTCAAGACAAGAATAGCTGATTAACAATGATTGGGATGTTATCTATTTTATCATCAAATCTGTTGCTCAGACTATTGTAGTCATGCAAGATGGGACATTTGATCGAGTATTACCACATGCTTTCAAGAAAACTTAAATTTTTGTTACTGTCTCTCATTTTCATTTATTACCTCTTAAAATTTACTTTAAGGAGAGTATAGCAATAATTAGTATAGCATGCTAAGTTGATGCAACTTGAGGCTATACTCACAAGCGAAATAAACCAGACTCACATGCTTAAATATCATATTGTCTCCCTAGTGTAGGAACTCAGAAATAAAAATGGAAAGGTGTAATAGACACAGTTAAATGGAAAGTAACAGCAATTAAGAATTAAAAAAGAAAGAGCGAAAAAGAAGAAAAGCTAGGAAATAAGGTAGGGACAAAACCATACATGTATATATAGAAGATAGCCAAGACTATTGTACTAAGTATTTCCATTAGCTTTTTTTTTTTTAATATCAGTTAATGGGTAGAATTTTCACCCTGACTAATATCTATGCTGATATCAGTGAACTAAACAACTACATTGAGAACAGCAATGTTTAATACTAAAATCATGCTTGAAATACCTGTCCTGTTGGTCTTCTAAATGTGTGCCATCATTTCTGATACTTATTGTTGAATATCAATTTTTTCGACAGATTCTAAACTGTGACACAAAACCACCCATTTCTAAATGCTAAGACAATCAAGTTCACTTAAAGCTTTCAGCATGAGCTCATTGGGTGCTTCTGTTTGATTTTGATAATATGTGACAAAGCTGGGTGTGGTGGATCACGCCTGTAATCCCAGCACTTCGGAGGCTGAAGGAGGAGGATTGGTGCGAGCTCGAGACCAGCCTGGGGTACAAAAGTGAGTTCAGGACCAGCCTCAACTGCATAGTGAGACCCTGTCTCAAAAAGCCAAAAAAAAAAAAAAAAAAGATAATATGTGACATACCTAGGGGAATACATTCGTACATAGTCCACAAACTAGATATGTGAGTCTCTTACCTGATTCATAATGTAAAATTCTAGTGCTCAGTAAAATGGTCCTATCAAGTGAAGACCTTTGGGGAGTGTTGAGGTCATGAGAGCCAAGACTTGATTAATGATTTCAGTACCTTTTTAAAAAGATCCCACAGTCATCTCTAACTCTTTTCTTGTCATATGAGAATACAAGATGGATATCTGTGAGCTAGGAAATCTTTACCAGAAACAGAATCTGCTGGTGCTTTGATTTTGGACTTCTCAATTTCCAGAAGTATGAGAAATAAATATTGTGTAAGCCACCCAGTCTGTGGTGTTTTTACACTTTTTAAAAATTTTATTAGCAGGTGTTTGTAGTACATAATGATTATATTCATTTCAAGGAGTTGATATGTGTACATAACACATCTCAGTTCTATTTTCCCTCTTATTATCCACTGCCCCAGCATGAAGTTAATTTATATTTTGAATCCTTATAAACTTAATCCTTACATATTCATGTTAACTGCCAGACTAGCAGGTGAAAAAAAAAAACAAATACATAAGACAATTACACTAAAATCAAGGTCTACATTTGGTTATTTTGTCCATGCTGGATATAATAAACTTTTTTCTCTAGTTCTATTGGCTGCCTTTTATTTTGCACTTTATTGAGTCTCTTATAAAAGACAAATCATGCAATATTTCAGCTGATGTATCTGATTTATATCACTTAACATTATGGTCTCAAGGTGCATCCATTTCCCTAAAATAGGTGCATTTTACCCTTCTATATGGCACAGTAGTACTATGTATATGTATCACATTTTCTTTAATCATTTATCTATTGATAGACACATACACTGTTTCTAAGATTTAGTTACTGTGAATTATGCTGCTATATACATGTGTATGTATACATCATTGAAAGAGACCTAGAAGGAACATGGAAGTTCTAGATTTTTAAGACAATTTTTATTGGTACATTTTAGGTATATGTAACCATATTCATCACAAATAATTTGTCCCTGTATATGATATAATTTGATTTATTTTTCCCATTCCCCTATCTTCCCTACAACCTCTCTTCTCATCCCCATTTACAAAGCTGTTTTACTTATTTTCTCTCTCTCTCTTCTTTTTTTTTTTTTTACTTTTCTTTCCTTTCTGTCTCCCCTACCCTGTTTGCCTCTCCATTTGAATATTTTCTTCCTATTTCACAACCTACTATACATTTTGGTCCTTATTTACACTTTCAGTTTCTCAGAAGAATGACGCACCATTTATTGAGGTTGGTCCAATTTATTTCACTTAAGAGTATGATCTCAGGGTGCATCCATTTATCTAGAAAAGTCTTAAGCTTGTGGCTCTTTATGCAGAGTAGTATTCCACTACATAACAAAAACATCACATACTCTTTATTCATTCACCAGTTGATGGCTATTTGGATTGTTTCCTAGATTTGGCTACTACAAATTGTACTGCTGTAAATGTGGGTGTGCATACATCACTATATTATGATGCTTTCACTTCTTTTGGGAAAATACCCAGAAGAGGAATAGCTGGGTCAAATGGAACCTCTTGTCCTAGCTTTTTGAGGAATTTCCACAATGATTTCTGCATTGGCAAACCAAAATATATGGAATACATGTATTATGCAAAATCAGGGAAATAAGACATCACCAAAAGTAACTTGCAATCCTCTAATAATGGATCATGAAGAAAAAGAGAACTATAAAGCGATGGACAAATCATTCAGTACAATCCTTTTAGAGAGGTGCATGGAACTATAAGAAAATTATGGGGTCAGTCAGATAGCTCAGCAGACTAAAGCACTGCTTAGGCAGAGTGCAAGAGCTGGGGTTTGATTCCTGGTGTGCCCTGTTAGACCTGCACCTGGGGCACGCTGATATTGTGATTAAGACTAGACATGGAGGCACGTGGCTATAATCCCAGCACTTGGGAGGCTGAAAACAGAAGGATCACTATGAGTCTGATCTATGTAGTGAGACCCTGTAGACACTGTACGAAATACATACAAAAGAAAATTATGTTAGAAAATTAAAAGAAAATTTGAAAAATAACTGATGAATACAATGAAGAGATTGAGAAAGAAATAGAAACAACTCTAAAACTGAGAAACCAATCAAGGTGCACTAGGTACAGGCAGCACTCATAAGCCACTCTATGATATTCATCTCATTGGACAAGTATATAGCTCTAAGTGACACCTGGCCACCAGTAAGCATCATGGACACTGTCCATGTACACGACATACTAGAACTTTGTGTGATGTCCTATCCCCAAACTGTTAAAAGTTTTGGTCATATATTTGCAATTCCAGTATTTATGCTATGTTTTATTCTTAGTAATTCTTTACTGCCATGGAAACTTTTTCTTAGCTGATATCTTTGTATATATTCACCTATTCAAATACTATGAGAGTACTCTGAATTGATTTGTACAAATGATACACAATATTCTGGCCTCTAAGTTGGAATCATAATTTGATTTGAATTTTGGAATATTGTTTTGAAATACTTAATTTAATTAATTAATATTTAATTTTCTGAATATTGTTTAATAATTATATTCTTGTTTTATGATTCATACTGTATCTCTGACTTATGATGTATTTATAAGACATGGTATTATATTTTCTCCTAGTAGTAGAAACTTCTAAAAGAAAAAAAAACTATATGTATACACATGGATACATATGTATATAGGATAGATATATGGCTACTTTGTCTTAGCTCATTGAGAGTAAAAGTTTGTAGTAATATTGTTTAGACACGAAAAAAACTGATGAATAGCTCTATGAGGAAACTCAGGGACTATAGAAAACTGTTACAGTTGCTTAAGTGAGCAAGCAAGTGCACAAAACTTAAAAATATTAGTGCAAAGAATAAGCAAAATATTCTTTGCACCAATACATTAAAGTACCAATACCAAAAGGATTATACTGAATGATTTGTCCATCACTTTACAGTTGTCTTTTTCTTCACAGTCTATGAGAGTTGAATAAAAGTTTGTAGTAATACTGTTAAGACAAGAAAAAAAACTGATATATAGCTTACAAGTTTATTGTAATCCAGCATGGACAATATATCTAAATGTGCACCTTGATTTAGTGTAATTGTCTTATGTATTTGTAAAGTTTTTTTCACCTATTAGTCTTGCAGTTAACATGAATATATAAGGATTAAGTTTATAAGGATTCATAAGGTAAATAAATTAACTTCATGCTGGGGCAGTGGAGGATAAGAGGAAAAAAAATGTTTGAGATGTGTTATGTACATATATCAACTCCCTGAAATGAATGTAAATAATTTACTCAGTAGCAAAGTCAACATTCATAGGAGTATACTGAGATCCTAACTGCCCTGCTGAAGGGAGATCCTCCCGCTCCACTGAGTTGTTTGTTCAGTGTCAGTATTCTCTCTCTTTCTATCTCTCTATCTCTATCTATCTATCTATCTATCTATCTATCTATCTATCTATCTATCTATCTCTTATATCAACATATACCAAATTAAAATAAAAATTGATCAAATATCTAAATATTAAAACAGAAACATTGAATTTAATGGAAAATAAAGTAGGTTAAACACTAGAAATCATAGGTATAGGGAAGGATCTCCTGAACAGAACCATAATTGCAAAAAAATAATAACTAGAAGCAACAAATGTTATTACATCCAATTAAAAGCTTTCTGCACAGTAAGGACATCAATTAGGCAATCTTCCAAATGAAAATAAATTGCCAGATATTTCTCAGAAATAGAGCACTAATATCTAGAATATATAAAAACTTCAAAAAATTATATCACTTGAAACAAATGACTCAGTCAAGAAATGGGTAAATGAAATAAACAGAGATTTTTCAGAGCAAAAAATGCAAATGGCCAACAAATACATAGAAAAAAGTTCAGCATCATGACCATTAGAGAAATGCAAATTTAAAGACTGTCAGGATTCTATCTTACACCAGGAAAATGATAATCATTAAAGGATTAAAAAAATGTAGCTGGGCATGGTGGAGCATGTCTGTAATCCCAGTACTAAAGAAGCCAAGGCAGGAGAATCACAAGTTTAAGGCCATCCTAGGCTATATAATGACATCCTGTTTGAAACAAGCAAAGTACAGAAAAAAAGCATAGGAAAGGATGGATAGAAGGTAATGAGGGGATAGTTCTGCAAATGGGAAAGAGCCCAAGAGAACATGGGTATGAGGAGAGGAGAAGAGGAGAGAAAGGGGAAAGAAATAGAATAAAGATATGTCGCATACAGGAATTTAATAGCCCTCTGTCTCAGTTACTCTTCTCTAGCTGCTGGAACAAATACCTGACATGCAAAATGAAGGAAGGAAAGGTTTATTTAGCTCACTGTTACTGGAAATTTTAGTCCTTACATGGCTAGCTCCAAGTCAGACTGGCACATGGCAGGAAGCAATCTTTCATGGCAGCAGCAAAGAGCAAAGGAGCCAAGGGAGGAGTACAGGCAACAATGACAACAGAGGAAATCCGTCTCCCTGTCTCACTTATGTTACATACAGGCTGTCAGCCCCAGGTTGGTGTAGCATTCATATCCATAATTCCAGCAATACTAAGACCTATAATCCCAGTGGATCACGAGTTAATCTCAAACTCTAGAAGCCCATGACTGCATGAGGCTTTGTGGGAACAAGTAGACACAAACACTAACACCCTCAATGAATACAAGCATTATATGTCATAAAAATAAGATAAGACTAATAATATCAACAAGCATGAAAATAGGGAAAGGAGCTTACAAAAAATATTAAGCTGTGCTATCTACATGCACCTAATCCCCAAATACATGTGGACTACATGTACTGCAAATATGTATTAATAAAAACATGTTTGAAATGTTGAGACAAAAGAGAGCATGACTGCTAAAAATGTTAACACTAAGAAGCCAAATATTTTGCTTCAGTACAATAGAAAGGATGATGTAAAGACATCTCAGGTATCGGTAAGACCTCACTCTCTGAAAGATCAAGGGTTCAAGATTGTAAATCTTGCATTTGAGAAAAGATCCACTTTGTCCCTGTTTGAGGAAATCTGCCTTGGGATTGATTCCCTGGGATTTGTTTCATAGTGCTCAATCACTTTTGCAATCAGAGGCCTCTGCAGCCATGATCCAAAAAAGACGGTTTCCTGCTTGATCTGGAGGCAGATTCAGCATCATACAAGTAGTGTTGGTTTTATAAGCACGCAAAATTCTAAGGTTAAAAGCTCATGGAGACTTCCATTTAGATTTCAGAAGAAGGGATAGGAAGCCAGGCAGTGTAACTCATGTGAGGGAAATTAGCGGAGCTGTTAGAGGGAAGCTGAAACTGCAGTGGAGATCCAGGAAACTGCAGAAGCCTGAAGTGTGGAATATGTGCTAAGAAAAGCCACAGGGAGTAAGCAGAGCCACGCAGGAGAGAGACTATGAAAGATAGAACTATTAATGTCATGAGGGTAAGACCACCCTCAAAAAATTTGGTGTATATTTCTCCAAAACTTAACCTAGTTGATAAACATTGAGCTATAGGATTCACTGTTTGCTCTGTTGTGTTTTGTTCTTGCTTTGGTCCATTTCCTCTCTCTGTCTCTGTCTCTATTTCTGTCTCTGTCTCTCTGATTGAACAAAATATGCTTTATTTTAATTATACTAACAGAGAGACCAGGGAGATAGCTCAGTAGAATAAAGACTTGCCAGGCAAGCGCAAGGTCTTGAGTTTGATCACTTGTACTGAAAAAAAACATACTAGCAGAGTAAGGCCCAGAAGAGGCAGAGTTGCGTATGGAATGCTCTGTACCAGCAGGATAAAGCAGGCGAGCCAGGCAGTGCTGACATTAGCACACCAGCCACTGCGCCATCTGTATGGTCTGCAGCAAGGCTGCCTGAACATCTTCACCCATGTGACCCTGTGCAGCACTAAGAAGGTATGTCTGCTACATATGTAGGTCAGGTTGATTTCACTCATGAGTATATCATCAAGTTGGATCCACTTATATATGAAGGCTTTGAGTTTATTATTCTTTATTTCTGAGTAATATTCCATTATATAAAAACAGTACATCTTTTTCATCCATTTTCAGAAGACGGGGATTTTTGGTTGTTTCCAAGATTTGGCTATCACAAATTGTGCTACTATAAACACAGATAGAAAAGGGGTTGGGGAGATAGCTCAGGGGCACAAGTGCCTGTCTGGCAAGTGCAAGATCCTGAGTTTGATCCCCAGTTCCACAAAAAAAGATAAATAAATAATAAAATAAAATAAAAAAATAAACATAGATGCACAAATAACTCACTACTATTATGGAGTACTGAACTATACATACAGCTACTTTCTCTTGGCTCAATGAAGGAAAGGTTTGCACTGATACTGTTCAGACAAGATATCATGTCTGCATCTTGTACTCAGAACAAATACTACGAAGACAACAATATGCAATGTGTTAATTATTGTATTGGTCTTACTAACCCATTGTGAAACTGTCTCATTGTTATTTCTTTTCACTAAAATTAATTTTAAAAATCTAAAAATAAACATATTAAAGAAATATGTGTCTCCTAAATTGCAATTACATTTTTTTTTTGCAATTTCTTCTTGGTGCTGTCTGTCAGCATCAGCCAGCTGCTGCAGCAAGGCCTTCACTTGGTGCTGCAGGGCATCCACCACCTGACTATGACTCTTGGTGGGGCTGCCACTGGTATATGTGAACTGGGACATACTGTTGAATGCCTGTCTTACCCTTTCTACATCATTGAGCCGTTCCATTATCTTATTATCTTTTGCTTCAGATGGCTTTGCAGATTCTTGTATCCTCCTCCGTAACTCCATGATTGTTATAAAGGACTTATTGCATCATTCTTTCTGATCCTTGATTTCTTGCTCAATGCTGAAATGCATTAATTAATTCTCATATTTTGTAGATAAGTTTTTCCTTTTGTCATACAAGACCTCTTTGCATACTTCATCATAATTTCTGTTCAGATTCACCAGTTTTTCATTTAATGTGGAAACCTTGGTCTCTAAATACTTTTTCATTTGTTTATATTTAGACTAATCAACTGTGTCTCTTGTCTAATTTTTTTAATGCTTGCTTAGTATTCTTAACTTCAGTCTGAAATTTTGAGACTTCTTGGATTTTGTTTTCGTTTTCTTCTTCCTTTTCCCTCAAGCTAGCTTTCATGACGCCAACCTCTTTCTCAAATTCTTCCTTCACCTGCAGATGTTCTCCCTTTAGGAATTAGAATGTTTTCCTGTTGAATGTTAAAAGTATTTAACATTCTTTGTATTTTTTAAACAAGGGCTCAAAGCTGTGAGCTTGCCTTGTATTTATGAGGAATCTTTGGCTTGGACTTTTTAGCAGGGCTGAAACTTTCCAGACTTTTGCAACTCTTAGAGAAGGAATGGACAGTGTTTTGTTTGTTTTGTGTTACTTGTGGAACTGGGGATTGAACTCAGGCTCCTTTGCTTGCCAGGCAAGCACTTATTCTACTGAGCTATCTCCCCAGCCCCTCTATTTGTTGATCTATATATTGCATTTGTCTAGTATACCTAACCCATATCATGAAGAACAGTGACTGTAGAAAGAAAAGAATCCACTAGGCACAAATTTACAAGACTATATTAAGAGTTTTAGGAGCTATGATTTCAATTCTGTAAATCATAGAGTTAACTGTGATTTCAAGCAAGGCAACCAAACCTGTCTGCGGCTCAATGTTTCTCTTCTACTTAATGAAATATTGAACTCCATCCTTTGTTTCAAGTTGGAAAGCTTATAGTTTTATTCAGTTTGCCCACCAAAAAAATTAATGTTCTATGGAACATTCTGACAGGCAGTTGTTCAAATAGTTTGCTTGCAATATTTCAACCGATAAGGAAATTCTACTTCAGAGGTCGTCTACACTATTGTTGCAGCTCACAGTGACCATTACAAAGTTCTTGAAGTAAAACAAAGCCTAATTTAGGGCTATGTTAGTTACATTTCTCTTGTTGCTGAGACAAAATACTCAGTGCCCCAAATTAAAGGATGAAAGGTTTATTTAGCTCACAGTTTTTAGATATTTGAGTCTATCATCTTTTGGCTGTAAGGCAGGGTAGTACATGGAAGAGATACAATCATTCCAGGGGATCAAAGACAACAAAAGCAAGCAAGCAAGTGGGGGGAATAAGTTTTTTCCTGAACCTTATATTGTATGTTGGCTATTCACCTTAGTCCAGGTATATCACACTCTTAATCTTAGCCAGAATTAGGCCACATTAATCCGTGGAGTGACTTACTAATCACACAGCCTTAATCCCAGCATCACAAACTCTAGATACAGCCACTTCTGAAAAGGTCCTATGACAGTGTGAGGCATTGCTGGAACATCTAGACACAAATCATAACAAGGACTTTAGGAGTACTGAACAGACTTTTGCAAGAGATTCATTTCCCCATCTTTGGAAGGGTTTAAATAAAGTCAATGCGAATCAAGATTTCCAGATAATCTATACCTACAATCTAGAATCTATATGATTATTAAGGTCTAATTCTGTTGAGATAGTCAGTGGTTTCATAAAAGTTTATTAGCTAAAAAACAATGTTTAACCTAGTCTTCTAATTTTTTCCTTAAATCCTCCAGTCCCAAACCTTTTGTCTGTCTCTTACACCTCTATTTCTCTTACATCTCTCTCTCTGCATCTCTCTCTCTGTCTCTCTGTTTCTCTCCCTCCTTTCTCTTTCTTCCCTCTCCATCCCCTCCCTTCTCTTTCGCTTTCTTTAATGTTGGAAATAATACCGTGGGGCCCCTGCACAATGGAAAACACTGAACTAAGCTACATCCCCAGAGATTAGCCTACATTAATCTCTTATATTTTGGTTCTTTCCTGCCTCTTACTCAGTATCTGTTATTTGTCTTCTCTTCCTATCTGCATTCTGGTGTTTTACTATGTTATCTGAATTAATGTATAGCCTCTTGGAATTTCTGATCTCTCATTTTCCCACTGTCTAATTCATATATATATATATATATATATATATATATATATATATATAATTTTAATGTTTTATTTTTTATTTTATGTCTAATAAGAAATTAAAATGCAACAGTTTCAAAACACTCTAGTAAATCATTCCCAATAATTGATACAATGCATATTGTTGTCCTCAGAGTAGTTATTCAGAGCACAGGATGTAGACATGATAATTTTTCTAGTCATTATTGATACAAAAATTTCTTCTCATTGAGCTAACTGCAATTATGGAATATTAGACTATGTATACATTCCTATATTTTTAAAGCACCCTGTTGATAAGCTCTCTTCCCTTGCAAATCTTCCTTCAACTGGATATTAATCATATTGAAAAATTTCCCTACTCCGTCTTGACATTGAAAAAAACTCCATCATCAGGCACAATTTAACTATCTAGACATTCTTGCACTCACTTTTCCAAACACTTCTTGTAAAATAGATTCCTCTTCTTATAGTACTCCAAGCAGGTGCTATTGTCTTGTTACTCAGATTTATTTTACACCCAATTTCCTCTTCATAACTTCTTCCCCCAACCCAATCCCTTGACATCAATAAAATCCTATCTATCTTTCAAGGTCAGTCTCAAATTTCTTCTCTGTTAACTCTTCCCAGGGCACTGCAGACTGCTCATCTTTTTTGTCTGTTTTAGTTATCTGACAGTCAATCATGCATTGATTGCCTTATGACATCAAGGAAAACTTTATCTTCAGTATGGTAATTTAACTGTGTCTTCTTCTGGGAGTATTTTCTTACCCTAACTCCCTAAAAGCTCACTGAGGGCAGGACTTATGATTTCAACTCTCTAAGTAATAGAAGTGTACACTTAGTAGGGGTTAGCTCATTTTCATGTATTGAACAGTTTCCAATTGATTGTACAATTACACTGACACTACATTAGTAGATTACTAAAGCCATACTTAATCATTCCTTTCCCCATTTGTGTGGTATTGGTTGTGACAGAGGATAGAAGACACTGTTATGGTATATGTGAGAGAAAGCATATTTAGCTGTTTAAGCTTCAAGCAAGATGAATTGCTAAGACACTGGTTTTCAGACATTTCTCTACTGGTTAGAAATGTTCCTTAATAGATTTAAATCCTTGAAGCAATTCCATAATGGTGTGAGTACAACCTTATACTCCCTACTATTCTGAGAGAATAAAGAAAGATTAATTTTTTCCTTTCCAGTGTGTGCTCAGTAGTCAATGCCTAGATGTTTAGTACAGTGTAATTGAGAATGGCTTGTCAGTTGTCTGATAATTTCTCTAGCATTATTTGAAATCCTATGCTAATAGTTAAAATACAAAATGCCCTGCATGTAATTCATGGCCAATTGAAAATGTTACATATTTTTAAAGAAGCATTACAGTTAAATAGAGGTAATCCAAAGGAAGGAAAGGGATTCCACCACAGGGATGAAAGGGAAAGAGGAGCATAGAATTTAAAACTGTTTTTGGACTACCACTAATGTATTATACTGTTCTAATTGCTGGGGCAAGAGTGTGCTTTTCCCAGGAAAGGAAGATAACTAGCAAAGGAGTGAAATGCTAACTAGAAAGTAATATGAATGAACATTATTAAGTACTGAACAGAGAGTATGGAAGGGGACTTAATGATATATTGGGAGACCCCAGATTAACCAACTTGGCATGTTCACCCATTTTAGCCATACAGAGTAGAATTGGTCAAAAGGCTGAGAAGTTCTAGGAGAAGTAGAGAGAGTTTGTTCTTCTTAATGTCATGACAGTATGGTCATTTAACTGTGTCTTCTTCTGGGAGTATCTCCTTGCCCTAACTATCTAAAGCTCACTGAGGGCAGGAGTTATAATTTCTATTCTCTAAATTGAAATTATAATTTCTCAATCTCATCATTACAGAGACACATGTTGAATTGTTTCATCCCAAATGAAGCAATCCTCTTCCCCTTGCTAGTTATTTAAGTCATCAAGATTTTTTTTTTTGTGGAACGGGGGTTCAAACTCATGACCTTGCACTTGCCAGGCAGGCACTTGTGCAACGGAGCTATCTCGCAGCCCCCAAGACATCAAGGTCTTTAAAGACTATATTCATCTTTCTCTTTATCTCCAAAGAACTTTGCATTAGGATGAACCATGTATATTCCCTCTCAAAAGTCTAGATCAAAGATTGACCTCAGTTGTATTCATTCAATAAGAAACATTTGTGGAGCTTATTCTATGTGTCAGACGTTGTTCTAGGTAAATAAGTGACATCAATTTCTTTCCCTTTGAATCTTCCATAATAATACCGCCGGATGTACAGAAAAGCAGGCTGAGAATATGTTCTAGAATTTAAATGGTGGCCACAAACATTTTTTGCAGGGAGCAATGGCTAAAGGTCTGATATTGTCAGGGAGAAAATCATCATAATAGTCTTTGGGGTAACTACTCCTTATTCTCTATATGTTTCTGCTGTGGTAGACAGAAAACAGAAAGCCAGAATTGTGTAGTGTTTAATGACATAAGCTCTGAGATCACATAGCCTGGGTCTAAACCCCGGTTTTGTTACTGAGTAGATATTTCATCTTGGTTTGGTTCTTGCCTCTTCCTGAGCCTCAGTTTTCTTGTTACTACTGTAATTTAGTTAAAACTGCTGTTTGCAGCAATCCTAAT
Organism: Myocastor coypus; assembly: GCA_004027025.1. Lineage (NCBI taxonomy): Eukaryota > Metazoa > Chordata > Mammalia > Rodentia > Myocastoridae > Myocastor > Myocastor coypus. The sequence goes on from PVJA010014212.1 coordinate 37,547, forward strand.
GTAAGAGGACCTGAGTTAGCTGCTCCCATACCTCCTTAATGCCTCATTCACTGGACATACAATGACATATACATAGCAAGTAGATGTATATAGAAGTTCATAAACCGTATAATTGTAAGAGTATAAGTCTAGGAATTATTGATACTCATGAGTAGTTCTAAATAGATTTCCTAAAGTTGTCTGTCTATAGATTCTGAGCAGATAGATGACCCTTGTCTCCATTTTATTATTTCCCTGTTTGCATCATGGCTTAATTAATGCAATCAATTGAGTACTTACTCATGAGAGTTGTGTGGATTTTCTATTTTTCTTACCTTATGGATTTCTCCCTGCTGGACAGTTTTTATGATGTTAATCCATTCTTCCATGTCTTTCCTGTTGGATGCAGCCAAGGTGATTTTTCGCTGTGGTGTGATAAGCTAAACAAAAAGGGACAATATTAGGTGGTTCTGATTTCACAGAACCTTGCTGACTCCCCAACTGTGTCTATAAACTCTCTAAGGGGCTAAATATATCTGCCATGCCCAACCTAAGCCACTTCTTATATATAAGACACAGATCCTCATACCACTCATAACTAGATGTCCATCCAAAATAATAATAATAAAGATGATAATAATAATGATAAAACTGTAATGACACTTCCTAAGGCTCAAGAGTCATTCTAAAGGACTTTAAATATATTATTTCATTTAATTTGCATCACATCTCTATGAGATAGGCATTAATATTCTTTTCACTTCATTAGACAATTTTATAGGAGTCTATTAATTGTGTTCAGTGCAAGAATAGTCAGGATTAATAAAACATACATGCTAAGGGTATAGCAAGCATAGATGAGAGATTCAACTTGATTCTTCCTCAAAGGGAAGAAGGAGCATGGATATGTGTGGCATTGGTAATTGTTTCAATAATCGTCCTTACTTTTATTCCCAGTGCCTTACATCTTGGAGCTAGAGCTCACCATGTCAGTAAGAAATTTCTTTTCTGTTTCGCATGTTGCATAGCATGCTTCCACTGTAGATGGGAATGGGAGCTAATTGGGACTATGATAATAGCCATGCCTTCACATCTGTTCTGAGTTGGGACTAAAGAGCAATGACTCTGTGCTTCCCTTAGGTTTAAGAGTTAGCCTAGCTCTTGTGATTTCTTTGTAGAATGAAGACCAAAAACAGCCTATAGGTTCATCTAAACTGAAAGTTCAGTTTGTTCAGAACAATTAATTGGAACTCCAACTTTATCATAGATCAAAATAGAGCATGGACTAACCATGGAGGCCAAGTACTACGCTTATATTTACTGTCTGATAAATTCCATACCCTGTTTGAAGAGAGTTCCTAGTCTAAATAACCCCACTGCTGTAGTAAGAAAAAGTCAGTTTTTGAATGAGATGGGCAGGAGATTTCTGACACAATGGATTTACTATTTTACAGTGAGCTGTATGGTGTGAATTCATTTGAATGATGAAACTCAAATCTCTTTCAAGCACAGTAATCTCTTGAACACTTGTAGAAAATCCTCCACTTTCTTTCTTGCTCTTCAAATTAGGTAAATTTCACTTTGGATTGATCTACGTTGTCAAAGGAGAGAATGCTATATGACTCAATTATCCCAATGTTTTCTATGACATAGGAGCAGTCATTTGAAACCATCCAAAAGGTACTCTTCTAAATCACCCGTACTAGGAGGACTAATTTTTGTAATTCTCACATCTCCCTGCCCCCACCCCATCTTCACTTCATAGTAGGCTGGTGATAGGATACGGAGTCATACCCGTATTTTCATAAAGTGGGCTGGTAGAAAATGGTTGAATGAATAATACTACTTTGGGATTAATGGACACTTGAGAATTCTGTTGTCCAAAGAGGAGACACATGGGTATGGTAACCCCTTTTTCTCAATTAGCCTCCACCCCTGTTCATTCCATCATTCCAAATCTTACTTACACAAAAACTGTGGCAAAGATTTCTACAGCTGGTTTCTGCCAAGGTGACCTGAGACAGATCAATTGTTTCAAAGTGGACAAACTAGAAAAATATAAGAGGGAGAAGCACAAGTGACCATTCAGTTAAGGAGTCAAAGAGACAATAAAAGGTAAATGCACACACTAATAGACATTTTGAGCAGTTATGATCCAATTACTTATTTTGAGGGCTGGAATTTATTTAGCAAAGTAATCTTTGTGGCTCTGTCATTTGACAAATAAAAAATCCAATTAAATGAAAAACACAATTTAATTCAAAATTTTTATGGGTTTATAGGAAAATAGGTTTGTTAGTTCAAAATTATGCAAATACTGGACATGACAATGGGTTGTGGTCTAGATAAGGACATAGTAGTACAGAATGTCATTAGTTCTTATCTTTTTAAAAAATTTTATTTATTTATTTATTTTTTGTTTCAGAACCTTTTTTTTCTTGCAATTTTTTCTTTTTTTAATTTAATATTTTTATTGTTTAAAGTTAACAATGGTTATATTACATATTTTCATCATCAGATCACTTTAGATTAATACATATAGGTATATAAGATTGATCAAACAATTAAACATTAACACTTTTAAATCAATATTACTTTTTTTTTCTTTTCCCCTTTCTTTTTTTTGAAAGTTGACATATTGCATATTGTCCTCACAATCGTTCTACAGAGTACAGTGTGTGGGCATGACCCACCTCCCTATTGATGTTGCTCAGAAAAAAAAAAGGAAAAGAATATACTTCTCTTTGGACTAAGAGGAAGCAGATACATACATAGTCAAATGTTCTGCAATTGCATTGGGCCACCAGTGAAACTTGTAATGTTGGAGGCTATTGAATCTAAACCTCCTAAAGCTCAAGTACCTATGTTATAGAGTAATAGTATGATTAGTTCTTATCTTATTGGAGGTCTACTTTGACCAGGTTGCTTGAATCATTTTGAGGTCTGCATCTTCTTAAACATTAGACATGATAGATGCCATATATTCAGAAGTAAAAAGTCAGTACTCCAATATAAACAGGGATCATTTCCCTAGTATGCAGCCTGTTAGTCATACTAAACCCCCAAATGAAAAGGATTCTATTCTTGGCTTAATGCACTGCTAGTGATGCCTTAACATTTTTAAAAATATTTATCTTTGAGGTTGTGTTTATGAAGGAAGTTTAAATGAGAATCATGCCTATGGAGCAAAGGAAATGTTCACATATTCAGGTCCACCCTATGTCTTGCCATTGCCTTTATATTTTTGATGTCTGTAAACAGAATTCCTGCGGATCCATCATTTGTGGGAAATGAGCAATATTTAAAACAAGTATAAAGTAAGCTGAATAAAGAGGGTAACTGACATTCCTGAGAGGCCACACTTTCTGTTGGAATAAGAATTTGCTGCAAACATAGAATTTGCTGTAAACATAGAAAAAATGTGATGGAATCATAGGAAATGTGAACAACTAAGGAGACTTGCTACAGTATTGTTTTGTACTCATTGTTACTTGCCTGTGTTGATCAATCATTAAACACTCTAGTGTAGGGTACAAGTATCACAAAAATGAAACAAAACAGTTGAGTTACCTGTTTGCAATTTTTTATACCAATGAGAGCAAATGCATATGCATTATGAACTACTAAATACAAATCATATAATTTTAGTGATTCTTCACAGGCATTTAATGGTTTTACATTTGCATTTGAAATGAGCAGTACAGTGCACAAATGGATTCATGCTAATTATTTAGGATTTAATCTTCTTTATGTAGAATGACATTAAATACAAAATTTTAAAATACTGTAAATCATTGTTTCTAGTAGCAAAAGCACCTAGTACTATATGTTAATTCCGTTAGGTTTTTGTATAAGAAATATTGCATTTTCATTTTGCACTGGGGCCCGTATGTAGTTACGTTGTTGGCTCTGGGTGTTAACTGGGAAATCTACGAAAGAAAGAGAAAATAGAAAAAAAAAAAAAAAAACAGACAGGGGAGATAATTGCCCCCTCCCATGTGACTCAAAGGATAAATTGAAAAGTAGAGGGTATTAATTTTCACCATAATGTTTGCTAACATGTTTTTACTAACTGGCCATCTCCTCAATCCAAACATGTCCTGGTACCCAACAACTAAATTCCACTGGTAAGATTGTATATATTACCGAGGAATGGTGTGCCAAGTAGAGTTGCTGTCCTTGAACCATAAAATATCTCAGCTTCCATCTCTTGAAGGAGTTACAGTTCTTTAGCAGTGGTCCTTCCTTCAGTATTTTCTGAAAGACAGAAATATAATCGTTGGTTAGTTAGCTCAGTTTGCAAGAACTTACCACTTGTTCAGTTGGGTGGAAAGAAGATATCTCTCACATACCTAAAAAGTGCCCTTGGCAGGCCAGGATAGTGCCCAAAGCAATTAGTCCAATTAGAAAAAGAATTGGTTTCCGTTGTATAACACAGGATTATAGAGGCTTCAAGTTTCTTAGGAAACAGAACCCAAGATCCATGGAAAATAGATATATGGTAGAAGTTGACAGAAAGAAACATGAGGATATAAATATAAAAGTACAGTGACACCTCAGTTGTTGAGTGGCTTTGAGCTTGAACTTGCTACTACTCAAACAGAAAAGTTTGAAAACAATCTGTTATTCATGACTTAGTTTGATACTCAAACTAAAAGTCTGGAAAAAAACTTGCATAGGTAATGAGTGAGTCATGTGCCATGCTTCTCCACAGACACAAAGGGTGATGCTTCAGTGTAAGTGTTGCTCTCACACCGACAACTGTGCATGTTAGTATGTTAAAACTGTATTTTTTTCTGTGCTTTACTTGTGTGAAACATCATTATCATGGTTCCAAAAAATTGGTGATAACATAACTAAAGCTAAGTGGAAAACTGTGAGAACCTCAATACAGTTAAAGAAAGAAGTCTTTGCAAAGTTTGTCATCGAAAAACAAATTTATAAGTGTAATGTGTGGGCCTTAAAACAACTTATTTTTCTGTTATTCCTTATTTCAGCAAATATGTTCAGTTCTCAAACTTTTCATCATTCAAAGATGTAATTTGGAAGAAAGTTGCAAACCGAGGTATCACTATAACAATTGGTAAGGGCAGATTTTCAGATGTTTCAGTCATTTATTAGACAGGACTTCCGTCAGCTCTTTCAGAGAGTGCCTCTTTTAAAATATGAAGTTGGATCATGTTGCTTCCCTACTCACAAGTGTCCAACAGCTTCCCAACACAATTAGAGTTAAATATACATTCCTTATCAGGGTATACAGAGGACTCATATTCTGATAAGGGAGCAAATACATAAAAAGACTAGGAAAAGACAGCTACCTTCTGGTACCTGTATCTATACCTATGTCAATGTCTATATCTATATCATCTATATCTATATCTATATCCATGTCTATGTCTATCTCTATGTCTGTGTCTATATCTATATGTTATAATCTGAACTATGATTTCCTATTTACTTCCAGAACAGACTGACCTCATCAAGCAACCAAGAACACTTGATATTTTTATGTCATAAGATATAAACTAATATGCAAGACTGTAATTTGGGAAAAATAGTAATCCTTGTCAAGCTGGAACAAAACTTGTAGCTACTGAACAAAATGGCAGTTTAAACCATGAAATCAAGGTTGTGCTATGACTTCTTTCTATCATCTAAATTGGAATTTGCCTACAAAGGCAAATTTTTTAATGGTCTGTCTACTGTTTCAATGGTTTTAAGTAGCTGATAATATTTAAAAGCAAAACAATTCCATTAAAAATCAGATTTCTTGTTTTTTTGAAAAAAATCAAAACATCTAGCAACATTAGGCTTATATGCTCACGGTACAATAATCTGTTAAAACTGTGTAGCAGCTGTCTCCTTCAGATCTTAATTTATTGGTTTATGGCTGAACATACTCGAAGAAGAGTTTTTTTTTTTTTTTTTTTTTTTTTTTAAGGTGGATATTTTCCAGAAGATGGTATAATTGTGTAGACATTTGCCACTCTGATATCAGACTTTAAACTGAAAATGAAGGAAAAGGGAAATTTCCTCCACTGTAAAATTAAGTAAGACAAGGGGTATCACATAGTACAAAATAAGAGCACTGAATGAAGTACTTAATAACTGACAGAATCTGGGCCCGGTGGTACACCCTAACTCTAACCCTAATTCTTAGCACTTGAGAGGCTGAGGCACAAGTGAGTTTGAGGGCAGCCTGGGCTACAAAATTTCAAAGAAAGCCTGAACTATTAGAGAGATCCTAAATTTGAAAATGATAGAGCTGGTGGTCAGGCAAGGTGATATGTCCTTGTAAAGCCAGCTACTCAGAGAGCTGAGTCAGGAGGATCCTTTGAGTCCATTAGTTCAAGGTCACCCTAAGCAATATAGCCACACTCCCATTAAAATGATAGAAAGCACAATAATTTGGACATGAGGCAGAAATAATGGGTGTGGCTTCAACTTTACAGAGAGAAATGTTGAATTAAATGTTTGAATTTAAATTTTAAGAAAAAGACATAAATATGACTCCCTAGGTATCATGAAGACAGTGTGGATGAGGTGATGACAGAGGTGAAAAGATTAGGATAGTGAAAATCAAATGCCAATATTAGGGGTGTATGTTATGGGCCACCGACCAGAGAAAGGAAATGAATCATACATTCTTAGTGATTTAATAAAAGTTGCTTTCTTATTGATGAATCAATTTCAACAATTTATAGAAGGTTTATTTACAATTGTCAATCAAGTTTTTTTTGCAAAGATTTATGATATTGAGATGTTAGTAACTAAGTTAAATTTTAAAAAAGTCTTCTGACAGCAAAATGACACATATTTCCAGGTCCCTGTTGGCTCACAAGCATATAATTTATACCTTCAGAACTGTAACTACTCTCATATCAGAGGTACTTACAGTGTCTAAGTTCAGAGCCTTGTACATGTACATGTGTTCAGAGCCTTGTATATCTATTACCAAATTGTGAGAAGAAGAATAATGCCAATGTGTTCCCTCTCTATAGGAAGAAGGGTTTACCATAGTAAATATTTCATAAATTCTAGTTTTTTGTCATTTTGTGGCAGGATCTCACTACATAGTTCAGAATGGTCTTGAACTCACAGTGATTCTCCTGCCTCAGCCTCCCAAATTCTGGGATTACAGGCATGCTCTGCTAAGTGCGTTCTCACCATGCCCAACTTCCATCAGTTGTAAGTACAGGCTCTATATCATCAACTGTGAACATCTACAAATTTCCAAACCTGAATCTCAGAGAAGGTAAAGGGCTTGTAGTTTCTAAATTCTGCCCCTCTTCTGATATCTTGCCTACTAACTCAATTACTATTTCTAAACAAACTTTTGTATATTTTAAAACCCAATAAGCAGCTCCATGGAGCAAGTTTGAACAGGTAGAAGGTAGAAAATCCGTCAATCAATGTTGTTCTTCAAGTTAATAAAGTAAATGCCTGCACGACAACCTCTACCTGCTTAGGGCTACAAAACAGAATAAGCGCCTGAGAGGAAAACTGGAAGAAAAAAGCCAAAATAATCTATGAAGAAATGTACTAGAGGTGAGCCCTTGCCTCCTCTTCTTCAGTTCCTGCCTCTTACAGATAACATCTTGCTGCCTCTTCAGCAACCAAGTGGAGCATCAGCTCCAAGTTCCAGATGGTGAATCTGAGGTTGCGCATTTTTTGCTGCTTTGGTTAAAGATCCATAGTTGGAAAATGCTAGTGAGCTCTATGATTTCTCTCCCCATGACAAGGATACTGGGATTGCATGGTTAATTAGTTGGTTCAGAACTGAATGAGCATGAAACCTATCTAACACCTAACTGAATTTTCTCAGAAAAGACAAGAAAATAGAAAGCTAAAAATTAGAAAACATTCTGTGATTTGCCTCCTGACCTGTATGAACTAAGCAGTTTTGCTCCGCCTTGCCTTTTTGCCATTGTTTCTGCCTTGGAGCCTGCTGATCATGAGCTAAATCCTCTAAAACCATGAGCCAAATAAGCCTTTCCTCCTTTACATTGTGACTGTCAAATGTCCACAAACAAGGCCCAAAAAGGAGCTAAAACTTTAATTATTGGATATGTTCTCAAAACACTAATATTCAATAATCAGTGCTCAGTGCATGTTTATTTATGCCTTCCAGGTAAAATGCAATTCTTAATCTATATTTGCAGAAATTTTTGATCCCAAGAATGGTGCCACAGGAACCAGATATAGATCCAATATTACAAATCTATGGTCCATTGAGAAATGTGTTTATTAATTCCTTGCACAGTTATAAAGCCAATCAAGTTGATATCTACCTCAACTGTCATATCTTCCAATTTAGTACCCTATATCAGCTCCGTAAACCAAACGAGCTCTGCATATAAACATAAGGTTATAATTCTAACATGACACAACTATCCTGCATACAACCAAAATGCAATGATCACTTGTACAACATCTCAGGTGTTCTAGTCCTGCTGATAGCCCAACTCAAAGTTTTCTTTGAGACACTAGACAAACTTAGATGTAAACCCATGTAAATATGAAAAACAAGTTAAATAACCCCAACGTGTAGTGATACAGAGTAAACATTCCTTTCTCAGAAAAAGAGAAATAACAAGAAAAAGAAAATGTTCTGGAAACCAGCCTGAATACTCAGTACTAGGGATGTTAGTTTGGAGCTTTGCTCCAAAAGACAGATGATAATTCTCCTTTTTCTAATGAACTAATGTTCCCTGGTGAGATAAAATGAATTTCTCCTGTTTTGTTTTTTAAAGCAATTGTCCAAGATTGGAAGACTAATTAGAATTTGCATGTATACAGAAATTTCATTAACAAAATTCTTTTAGGGCTGGCAAGATAGCTCAGCAGACTAAGCACCTGTTTAGGCAAGGGACTCAATCCCTGGCACCACATGCTATGCCGGCCCCAGTTCTGACTACGCTGAGCTGATCACCAAGACTAGGTGTGTTGGTGCACACCTGGGAGGCTGAGGCATGAGGATCACTGTGTGTCTGGTTTACATCACTCAACATTATATTTTTCATCCATTTCATCCATATATTTTGCATGCATTTTGCTACAAATGTCTCAAATTTGTCATTTTATGTATGTATGTATGTATGTATGTATGTATATTATGGCCTGCTCAGCCTGCCCTGGGAGTGGGGATGGCACAGTATGTGGTGCCGAAGATCAAACCATGGTCTCTGAGGTTGCCTAAGCTTTCCTAAGGAGGCGCTTTAGACTACTGAACCATCTCACTGACCCCTCAAATTTGTCATTCTTTATAGGTGAGTACTGTTTCAACATGTATAGATAGCACATTTGTTTGTCCAATCATCTTTTTACGGATATACAGGCTACTTCTAGGGTCTATCTATTATAAGTTGTGCTGCTATAAACACTGGTATGATTTTGTTACTATAGTATGGTGTCTTAAGCTCTTTGGGGAAAATATTTAGCAGGGAGATAGCTGGAACATAAAAACTTCCCATACTAATTTCCATGCTGGTAGTACTCATTTACATTCCCACCAACAATCAAGGAGGGATTCCTTTTCACTACAGCCACACCAGCATTTCTTGTTGTTTGATTTCCTAATGAATGCGTTTCCTTTTGGAGTAAGATGGGATCGTGGCATTGTTTTGCAGTAGGGAAATGGTGCAACAGAATATGTGTGAGGGGTGAAGAGGAGCAGAAGGGGAAATAAGTAGATAAAATATATGCTATGTACAGGACCCTAGTAACCTCAATTACTATAAACATTACATGTTATAATATGAACCAAGATTAATTTTAACAAGCTGTGTATGCATATGGAACCACTCCTCACGATGTTTGTAAAGTGTGTGAACTGCAAACATCTACTAATAAGTTTAGTTCTTTGAGAACTCTTCATACTAATTTCCATACTGGTGGTACTAGTTTACATTCCCACCAACAATCAGGGAGGGATTCCTTTTCACTACAGCCACACCAGTATTTGTTATTCTTTGATTTCCTAATGAATGCCATTCTTTTTGGAGTAAGATGGAATCTTAGTATTGTTTAATTTGCATTTCTCTAATAGCCAGAGATGTAGACTATTTTTAAAAGTATTTGTTAACCATGTGTATTTTTTTTAAAATTTTATGTATTTGGTACAGGATCTCACTACACAGCTTGGACTTGTAGTGATCCTTCTATTTCCAGCCTCCTCAGTGCTAGGATTACAGGCATGGCCACCACACCAGGACTTGGTCACGTGATCAGTGTTCCTCTGGGGCAGGGCCAGTGAGGCATGTGGGACTGGGGATCAAATCTTGGTCCCTGTGTTCGCTTAGTCCTGAGATATTTCGTCGGCCCTACCATTTGTGTTTTTTTAAAAAGTTGTTGAACTAGGGCTTGCCAGATAGC
>PVJA010014213.1:0-37638 GCA_004027025.1 Myocastor coypus
AAAAAAAAAAAAAAAAAAAGAAAAGGAAAGGAAAGAAAAAAAAGAAGAAGAAAGGAAAAGAAAATTCTTCTCTTTGGACTAAGTGGAAGCAGATGCATACACAGTGAAATGTTCTGCAATTGCAGTGGGCCACCAGTGAAGCTTGTAATATTGGAGGCTATTGATCTAAGCCTCCTAAAGCTCATCTCACCAATCTAGCTCTGTTTCATGCATTGTAATTAAGCTTTTTTTTTTTTTTTTCTGGGTGATCAAGGGCAAGTCAAAGCAAGACCTATATAACAAAACATTTTTTTTTGTATCTTCCAGGGTCAAATCCCCTCAGGATTAAGTTTGGAATCATATACGGTACTTTGTAGAACTGTTGCTAGTGTCAGCCTTCGGGATGAGTCACAGCCATTGCTTGGCCAGTTTGATTTCTGTGAAAACCTGAGAGAATGTTTTTCTCTGGGTGATTCTCCTTAGACACACTATAGTTCATTTAGCCCTTTCCTCTGAGGTCCCATAATCTCCTTGACCAGAAAATTTGGGACACCTCTGAGTTATAGGATATTACAGCACAGGTTCTCTTATATCCTGAGTTCTTATTGACCTTGAAGGGCTAGGGCCAAAATATGGGCTATCCTCATAGCCCTTCTTTTTCTCCAATTTTTGGTCTGTTAACTTACATTCTTAACCCTCCAGCAGAAAAGTTTTCTGATACTATTACACTATAGCATAGATACTTGAGCTTATCATCACTGGCTTTCTGAGTATCAAATGTCTTTGACTTAGCTTGGAATTGATATTTTCTGACCATCATTGATATTCTAATAATGTTCCATACATTATGATATAAGCAGTTGCTCAAGTTTTACACAGATATTTGGGAATTCAAGGAAATACAAAATTATATCCTGTCAAGACTATGGTAGCTACAGCCATTAGACAAGAAAGAGAAATAAAAGGAATAAGAATAGGTAAAGAAGAAGTAAAACTTTCACTATTTGCAGATGACATGATAATCTACTTAGAAGACCCAAAGAACTCCACCAAAAAGCTACTGGAATTAATACACAAATTCAGTAAAGTAGCAGGTAACAAAGTCAACACACAAAAGTCAGTGGCATTCCTCTACACAGATAACAAACACACTGAGAGAGAAATTAGAGAAACAGTACCTTTTATGACAGCACCGAAGAAAATGAAATACTTAGGAATCAACCTAACTAAGGAAGTAAAAGAGCTTTTCAATGAAAACTATAGTACTCTGAAAAAAGAGATCTTAGAAGATCTCAGAAAATGGAAAGATATGCCCTGCTCCTGGATAGGAAGAACCAACATTGTGAAGATGACCATGCTCCCTAAATTGCTGTACAGATTTAATGCAATTCCTATGCAAATACCATCGACATACCTTACAGAACTGGAGATGTCATTTTAAACTGAGCTGAAAGTTACCAGGTTGCCTCCAGGAGGACTCTGAATTACTAGTGACAATATTCTGAGTCTTTTATTGTCCTCAGAATCCCTCATCAATAGATAAGGAACTTCCAGAGAAGTCCTGTGTTAGGAAAGGCTCTGTGTGCTAATCCCAGGCAGTGGGCCTCAGTTTACCAGGTGATCATTCTTTATCTACACTTGAATCATAGGATGGAGATAAACTCTGCTGGCCTCCACTTGGGCTTATTTTTGTGACCCTGTGGCAGCAGAAGCCAGTGACAATCTCTTCTCTACTTGAATCTATGCTCTGTTGTTTGCACTCTTCCAACATTTGTTCTACCAAACTCATTGTCTGCCCTTGGGCCCTTCTGTTGGATGGATATTACAGGATGTTGGGAAGAAAATCATAGGACTAACTGAAACTTGCTTCTTTTGTGCAGAATGAATTTTAGTAAGGAAGCAGATGATTATGCAACTAATTGTGCTGTGGGTAGTCCAGCTGAGTTGGGAATATAACAGCTCAGAAAATGTTTCCTGTTCAATAATGCTATGTGAGGATGATCTCAAGAAAAGGCAAAGTTCTTCATGACTAAGCTTTCGTTTTCAAGAAAGTAAAATTTGAGGGCATAAGTGATCTTAGCAGAAAGAATCCAGGGTCATGTATTCAGGAATGTCAGGTGCATTGTATTAACTCTTTCATAGCTGCTTCTATTTTATATAACATGCACATTTAGAGATGTTCTGAAACAAGCAAGAATGTGCTGCCTGAGAAAAATATCCTGCTTTCTCCTCTAAGATGCATTCTAAAATGATTATATTAAAAGATTTCCTGAAAAACACATGTATCTCCTTCTGAATAAGGAGTATTTTTGGTTTCATGGTTGTCAGGATGTGCAACCTGAGGTTTTCGATTACCTTTTCTCTTCCTTATTTCCTTTTCCTGTGAAATGGACAAAATAACCCAGAAATGTATGAGAAAGTGTGCATCTAAGTACAGTATTGCATGTTTTACGAACATATCCAAAATTTTGCTCAAAAATTGTTTCAATTGAAGTGAATGATTGCATAATGATTGCAAAGGAATTACTTAATTCTTTAGTGGGCTGGATTTTATTACAAATGCCTCGCTCAAACAAGAATTTAAAAGAAAATTCAACTTTTTCTAATAATGGTTCTATTGAAAGTCACCTATTATGTGTAATGTTTTGTGCACATGTGGTCTGGGAACCATCAGTCACAGGCTGAGAAATATCATTAGATGAAGTAAAAAAGAATCTTACCTTAGGAATGAAGGAAATAAGTATGTTTGAGGCTTCATTCAACATGCATGCTTGGGCTTTGGGCAAGGCTGCCTTAATGTTGTAATCCTTTACAAAGGTTCTAACTGAAGTAGATAACTAATTGGTCCTACAGAAAGCCTCTCAGATTTCTTTCTGTGTGCATAGGATGGTTCCTACCCCACAGGAAGTTCAACATGCTCACCATCCATGTGGTTTGGAATGAAGGACAGTTAAATAGGAGAGCTCTGTATTTTCAGGCTGTTCTTGTGTTTCTAGGAAGGTTAATTAGGAAGCGAAGCCTTAAGCTGTTGATAATGTGCATTGTTGGCTACTGGGACACGGTGACAAATAGGTCTGAAAGACCTTCACTTTCTTTTGTAAACAGAAAGGTAAAGAATCTGCAGAAAAATGTTCTGGTGAAGATCTGCTTTTCATCATGGTCTGACCGCACAGTAAACAATAGGAATAACTTGTTTTAATAAAGCATGGTGTTGAAATGCTTATCAGCAAGTCCTTTCTACTGGCTTCAAAAGGTATATTTGAATAAGAGAAACCTTTGCCCAAAAGAATACAACTTAAAATTTAGTCGTAGCATTTTTTTTCATGACAAGGTCAAGAAACTTAAAGGAAAAGTTTGGTTTTTCTGTAGTTACGCAGATATGACTTATTAGATTGAGGTACTATGATGAAATATTCACTTAGTATTTGGAGGGCGATAAAGTTGAAGCACAGAAGACAATTCTGCAAGATGTTCGATCTGGAATAGTGCAATTAATTCCTTTATTGTAAGTTCACATCCTTCCTCTTCTTTTGGAGGAAAGTGTCCTGAATTCTATGGGCAGAGCCTTTCAAGATGCAAAAACATATTGTTATGATGAGAAAATATAACAAGAACCAGACTGGTCTGATAGAAAGTGTAGATAAGCTAAGAGCAGGTCTGAGCTGACTCAGAGACAGCAGGCAAATGTTTGGGATAGAAAGTGTAAAGAAACAGGGATGGTCAGTCCAAACAGACTTGAAACAAAAGAGACAGAGATAAATGGAAGAACTACTATTAACACAATGGTTTCCAATTTGGGAATGAGTCCTGAGAGTTGATGACAATTTCAGAGAAGCTAATACCTATTTTTAATGCAAAAGGATTTCCTGAAATCTCAATTTCTCTCTTGCAGGTAAATGGAGGAACTTTCTAATGATGCTCTATATCCTTGTCTAATGTGATGTTCTGTGATGGTGGAAAACGGCCTTCTGTGCTTCCCAAGACTCTAGCCACTATACATACACGGCTACTGGACAGGTAAAATATGGAAAGTGTGACCAAATAGCTGGATTGTAAATTTTACTAATTCTAATGGCCATATGTAGGTAGTGGCTTTTTTATAAGGTGGCGCACCTCAGCTTTACCTCTTCAGGCTGCTACTTACCATGAGTACCTGCTGAGCTTTATCATAGGTTAAAAGAACTTTTTTTGAGAAAATGTAAGGCCATGTCCAAGGAATGTAAACTCTTCTCAAATCTGTGATCAAACCAAGCCCCTCAATTTACACTACTCTGAATATTTCCTGCTTGCAGATACTTCACACTCTTCTTACTCATTTTGAGTGCTCAGGAGCAGTGAAGGACAAACCCTCCCTCACCCTCAGTGGCAGTGTGGGCTAAAGAAAGAGGAAGAGAGGTGCTCTAGCAGCAGACTAAAGGGCAACGTTTCAAAACTAAATTAGGTGCGTTCTTTGAGTCTCCACCTACTTTGGCCTTTAACAGATTGTGGAACTGTCCATATTTCATGAAGAGTAGAATTTGTTAAACATAATAAGTAGATTTTTTTAAACTATAGAAATTCATGATGAATTTATTAGTTGATTTTTCACTACAGATTTATTTTACTTATTGTTGATAAAATGTTCATTCTAAATAATCCAAGAAATAGAGTAGTTTTGTAGAAATAAATATATTGACTGGCTTCTAGGGGGCATAGCTCAGGAGCACAGTGCCTGCTTGGCAAGTGAGTTTGATATATGTCTTCACTGTTTGATATGCCTAATAAAATAGCATGCTAGTAAAGTGGCATTATGTGTAAAATGACCATGAAGGATAAAGGTGGAAATAGATCTGGTCCTAAAGTCTTGGTGGAGGTACCAAATAGGATTTAGTGATGGCCTTTAAATTTTGTAGGCAAACCATCATGTGGTGAGACTCAGAGAACAACTGAATTAAATTCAGTGTGGAGCCAACGTGTACTAGATTAGGATGAGGAATCATTTTCAGTAGGTGACTGGATATTCAATTACTTTTTACCACTTCAAGATACTTCTCTCCTCTTTGATAAGGTCAATCAATCAGCCAATGTAAACAGTGGTTCAAATTTTCTCTGGCTTCTGCTTTGTTTTCTTTTCTTCAGCACCAGTGAAAATCAGCGATTAAAAAATTACAGCAATGGAGCAGTATGTAAAATTCTATCAACATCCTTTGCAATTCGATGATTAATTTCTTCATTCTCAACTATTTATAAAATCTGAGTTCCCTTAATAATAAATTTAAATTTCACAATTATAATACATGGTTTTTATGAAGGAAAATGTTATTGAAAACAAAGACAATATTCTGATTTACCACCTTGTGTGCAATGTAATCTCATAGCCTCTAATCTCTTTTTGTTGCTCTTTTCATATTTTTATATTCTTCTTGTTCCATAAAGACAGATATTGTGCACATATTGTATCTCCCTCATTCAGTGTATTATCTTCAATACAGAGGCTGAAAATAGTCTCTAAGCAGATAATTATTAAATAGTCTTATTTATTTACTTACTTACTTATTTATTTAATTTTTGACACAGGAGTTCACTGTGCAGTCCAGGCTGGCCTTTAACTCACTTTCCTTCCCAGTCCTGCCTCTGACTCAGGCTGTTCTTCCTGTCTCAGCCTTGCTAGTGTAGGGATTACAGGCATGCACCACAACGCCCAGCTAAATGCTGTTTTGTAACTCATCAATATCTCTCATTTTCACCAATCATTTCTCTGATTTTCACTGTGATCTTTCAAAAATTTTTTAATGGTGTGATTACTTTGGATACTCCTATATATTTATATTTTGTTTGAATTCTTGATGACACGTTGTTGATCATGTTTAATTCGTTTGTGAGATTTCTGGGATTCTAAAAAGGCACCTTAAAATATTGCATGGAAAGAGTTTTTATGGATTGTAATATTTATCATTGTTTTATGGGATGATAGTTCCCTCTGCTCTTTAAGAGTTCCCAGCATTATTTATTCTTTCCTGGTTTGAGATTCAAAGAAAGAAGGCAAGCTGAACTTAATACTTGATGAATTGGTTTTTAACCAACTAATAAATCAATTGAGCAATAGGCTTTGAGTCTGCCTTATGTTAAAGTGACATGTTGGTGTGATGTGACATTGGTGTGACTGCCTTTGAACCAAAGGCCAGGCTATTGTAAAAGTGTAAATCCTATGTGTCCTTTTTCAGCACACCTATTTGGTTTAAAAACAAATATAAGACCCACATTCTTTCAAGAACAGAAAGTTTCTCCTCTTTTAATGGCTTCCCAAGTACCTGGAGAATTTCATAGCATTAGCAAGTATCAGAAGAGAGAATAGGACATTTTTTAAAAGTGAGAAAAAGGAACTTTTACTGCTTCAAAAATAGTGGCAAATCCCCTGACCTGGTAAATGAAACATCTGTATGCTCTGGCACTTGAAAATGTATAGTTTCTTTTCACAGTACCAAGTACATATCTGTCCTTTTCAATGCCTGTCTCAAACAATGTGTGTATCCCATTTGAAAGTGAACTCTGGAGACAGAGGGGATCTTTTAAGCACAATGTCCTATTTACTTCAAAGCTGTTATCATTCTTATCAATAGCAGCACATTTTATTAACTTGGATAAGTATAAAAAGTCGGGAGTTTCCTTGCAACAAGGAGGATAAGTTGATCACATCTTGAAACCTGTTTGTTCCTATTTGGAAACACACTGCCTCGAATCTGATACATTTTATTTGAAATACTACAGACATCAGGAAAAGGAAAGGCTCAAGTCTGATGGAGGCCACTTCCCCTAGCCTAGCATTGCATCTTTGGGAATACCTACATCCTGCCTCTAGTTTCTGTAGAGTGAAGGGTAAAGGCTTGTTGGATCTTCTGGTTCATTCCAATTTCTCCTTCTTTTCAGTACTGGTGTATTACTTACGAGGTTGATAGAAATACAGAAATCTTCTATAGCAAATCTTTTTGGGATCACATTGGGTGCATAGCATGATACTTTCTCTACTAATGCAAATCTGTTCACCATCAAATTTTGTCACTCTCTACAGGAGTGTATCGGGGAGGGAGCAGTTATCAGAGCTGGTGAAATGGAATACAGGTTCATCCATGGGACATGTTAACGAAACCAAGTTTCTGGGGTTGTTTCTTTTCTACCTTTCTTGGCATCCATTGTCCCCAGTAAATGCTGGTAATACCTTCTGACCAGCAAGGCTCCTTTCAGTTTTGAAATGGCTGAGGGCGTTTTACTCTGGAGCTGTCATTTTGTCCCTTAACCTCCATAGGCTGATTCTACTTAATCTTCAGGCCTCAGCTCAGATATCTCCTTCCCGGAGGTGATATCTGCTCTTTGACCTATGTCATGTATATATTGTCTCTGACAGAGATTGTGAGAGTTGGAATTTTAAAGCTGGATCAAAAATAAATTATTTTCAGGTATGATGACCTCTGAGAATTAGCTGCTACCTTTTCTTAATTTTTATTGGTACACATTTATTGTGTATAATGATTGGCTTTTGTTAGGGATTTAGTACATATACAAAACACATCTTACTTGCTTTTCATCTCTTTCTCTTATCCTTCTTTCCCTCCTTCTCTGTATGATGAACCCCAAAAGTTAGCTGCTTGCTTATTAATTAATTAATTTATTTGTTTATTTTTAGGGAAGGGTCTACAGGAATAGGGTGTTCAGGGTCTCAGTACTAGATTGGACTTCTAGTGATCCACCTGTTCGCAGCCTCCCAAGAGCTGGGATTACAGGTGGGTGGCACCACGCCCAGTCTCAATTGCTGTCTCAGTGCTCCCCATGGGTGGGGGCAGCATGGCAGGCCTGGGGATCGAGCCCCTGGCCCCCGCACCTGTTTGCAGGCACTTTAATCTGCTGAGCTAATAGGCTGACCCTTATTTTTGATTTAAAAAAAATCACCCTTCATTCTGAATGGTATTTAAGACACTCTAACTTTTCCAATAATATCTATTTATCTTTAGTATTGAATTTCTTCTCTTCATATTTCATAATTTGAGCTTCATTGCTTCATAGATTACTTGAACAAATACCCAACACCAAAATTGAAGGAGGAGAAGTTTATTTCAGCTCACATTTTGTGCAAGCCTTATTCCATAGTTGGTTGGCTCTAGGCAGGACAGCATGGCAGAGGGGCATTATAGGGCAGTTCATGGCATGGTAGGCAGAAAGCATCAAGCAACTGCCAGGAGGAGCAGTGGAAGCAGAAAGAGCACAGGGCTGCCTCCCATCTTTCCTTTAGGCTGTCAGCCTATTGATCGATGCTACCCATCCCTAGCATGGGCCTTCCGGTATCCATCCTCCAGATCTCAGCATCACACCCTCAGTCCAGCTACCTTCGAAACTCCCCTGTATGAGCTCTGGGGGGAAGTCTCGATACAAGTCATAGCATTCTTATTTAACTATTTTTTTCTCTTCACATTTTTGTTGTAAATATTATACATACAGATATAAATATGTAGATATGGTTTAATAGCTCATTACAATATGGAGTAAAGTTTGAGCTCCTCTGGATGCATCATATGGGATGATTTGGTGTGTGTGTGTGTGTGTGTGTGTGTGTGTGTGTGTGTGTTTCCTCTTGCATCTACATGCTTAACTTTGTTGAATCATTGGGTACTTCTGCTGTAATTTTTATAAGAAATGGACAAACTATTTTATAAAGTCTACTATGTAGATGGTATTGGGAAAATTATTTACCACTTTTCCTCTCAGCCGCTGACATGCCTCCAGACTAAGGAAGACCTGGAAGCTTCGGAGCCATGTGAGCCATAACCATGGCCACATTGGCAAGCACCGGAAGCACTATGGAGGCCTGGATAATGCTGGTGGCATGCATCACCACGGGATCAATTTCGACAAATAACACCCAGGTTACTTTGGGAAGGTTGGTACGAGGCACTGCCACTCAAAGAGAAACCTGAGCTGCTGCCCAGCTGTCCACCTTGATAAACTGTGGACATTGGGCAGTGAGCAGACATGAAGAAACGTTGCCAAGAACAGTACTGTAGTGGCTCCCATCCTTGGTGTAGTGTGATCAGGCTATGACAAGGTTCTTGGGAAGGGGGAGAGCTCCCAAGGCAGCCCGTTGTCGTGAAGGCCACTCTCCAGCAGAAGAGCTGAGGGTGAGATCAAGGGTGTTTTCCTGGTAGCTTGAAGCTACTGGACAGGGGCCTCATTAAAATACTAACAAATGGTTTTCAAAAATTATTTAACATTCAAACTTTACATCAAAGAATCATTTAACATACAAAATATTTAATACAAGTCTGGTTAGGTTATCTTTTTTTAAAAAAATTATTTATTTATTTATTGTTTCAGAACCTTTGTTTGTTTATTCACTCATTTTTATGGCCGGCTCAGCCCACCCCGAGGGCAGGGCTGGCGCAGCATGTGGTGCTGGGGATTGAACCGTGGTCCCTGAAGCCGCCCAAGCTTTCCCAAACAGGCACTTTAGGCCACTGAGCCATCCCACCAGGCCCCAGGTTATCTTTTTTTTTAAAAAAAAAATTCTTGCTCACTTGAGGCCTTGCTCTTCTTACCTCTATTTATTTTCTGGAAGTCTTAATTCCTCTAAAGAATTTGAGTAGTATTCATCTATATAGATCCATCTTTACTCTCCTTGTTGAAGGCACCTCTCCACTATTTACTCAGTTGGTTTCCTTCTCTTTCTCTATTTAATGAGGGAAATAGTATTTATTGCTTTCATATTTTTAAAGAGTCCCCTATGCATCTAACAATCTATCTCTTGATGTTTATTTTATTCTCTGTCAATGAGACTAAAGCTTATTTTTTTCCTTGCAGTTCCAGCTTTCTTCAACACTTCTGCATTTATTGCTTCCTCCCCCCGCACTCCCCGGTTTCCCACCTGCTCCCTCATGAACCACGGGTGGCTCGCAAACCTGTTTCAGGCAGCCCATAAGCGATCTGTCACTTCTCTGCTCCTTCCCTTACAAGCGCTGTGGTCACCAGTGAAGCCTCTCACGCTTCCTAGGAACTGAAAGAGCCAAGACACACCTGTTGTACACTTTCTCCTTCTACCATGTGAACAAACCTTCTTTAGAGTCTATGCTTTATAACCTTACAAATGGGGTATATCAGAGTAATTTGGATAATAAAAAAGAATATTTTACCAAGTCCACTGTACCAATTGGAAGTGCACATTTCCTTAGGACTTAGGAATGGAGCATGAATTTCATAGTCATAAGCACAGGTATACCAAAAACATAATGGTGTTATTTATGTATAAATAGAATCAGACTAAACTGAAAAGCTCATCTTGGCTTAGTAGTAGACAATCCTGCCAGCTCCAGAAAGGTCACAAAGATCAAGGTTCTAGTCTAACAGGGACTTAATAAGGAGGAAGTGATAACTGATTAACCAAGTTAGGATTCTCGCCTCTACCTAGATTTTTCTCTTCCTCTGGGAACTAGGAGGTGTGTATATTACCTGTGATATACTGCAGGGGTGTGTGGGAAGGAGAGCATGAGCCCTTGACTGAGCTCTGTGATTGCTAGCCCGTTTGGGGCTGGAGCTCATCTCTTAGGCTTGGGTCTTTGCTGCCTGTAACTGCATTACCTGCTTCTGGGGTTCGCAGCTTCTCCATGGCTCCCAGGTGCTGCCTCCCTGGGCTCTGTTTTCTCTGGAAACTATCCTGCTATACTCATACCCCTCATGAATCTTCTCGTACTCTATTTCCAATCTGTCCACACTTTTGGTAGCTTATGTTCCCAGGAACAAGGCAGTGAAAGAGAAGGTGGACCGGAAGTTTTCCCTGTAGCACTTGGATGCCCAGGTTTCTGAGGGCTTCTGTGAGGTGTTTTCCTAGAAGCATTCTTCAGTCTTTGCTTCCTCACTGCTTGAAGTTCTATCTTAGCTTGGTGGTAGATAACTTGATTTTCTCAGATCCAAAATTTACTTTCTTGTCTAAGGAATACTTCCTGCTTTGGAAGAAGAGGGTTATAATTAACTGGCAAAGTTAGGATTCTGGAAAAATTCTATATATCTTGCTGCCTTCCAGCTTCAGCTCTGAGATCTGTCCTATCCTGTCCTGTCCTAGCATAGCCTAGCCTAGCCTGTTCCATCCCAGCAGATCCCATCCCATCCTATCCCATCTACTCCTGGAGGCTGGCAAGACTGTCCTATCCAGGCATCTCTCAACCTTCTTCAAGTGTCCTGTTACCAGGCTTTTCCTGGAGGTAAGCAGGAGTGAGGCTAGGGCCAGTGTGGGGGGTGCTATTTCCTCTTCTGTAGTTCTTCTTCTCCTTTCAGGTGAGCAGATGGCATCAGTTCACCATAAATTCATCATCACCCTGTGGCATGTGTGGTGGGTAGTGGCTGGAAAGTGATCACACATGACCTGGAGAGTGCTCACACATGTGGGGCTGGAGCAAGGCCTGTCAGAGGATAAAGAGCGCCCAAGGCAAACAACATGAGCAAGTTGCCCTGGCTCCAAGAAAGAGTGGTGCCCCAAGATATTGTGCAGGTGGGTTGTTAGGCAGAGGGGTGTCATGTGACATCAACCTGCCAAATGTATAAAAAAACTGCTGTGGCTGAAGAGTTCCTTTCCTCTCATCTGGAAAGGGGGTGTCACCTGACCTCAGCTTTCTGCTCTCTGACTCTTATTTTTCTTTCTCCACCCTCCTATGATCCTCTCCCCAGAACTTTGAGAGCTGTGCTGGGTATGATGCCTTCTGAGTCTCATGGAATTTGCCCTGTGATGCTAAAACTCTTACCCAATCTCTTATACTTTATAAAGTCTTTTATCTTAGTTACTCTTTGCTCATTGCTGGGACAAATACCCAACACCCAAAATGAAGGAAAGAAAGATTTATTAGCTCACAGTTACTGGAGGTTTCAGTCCATATTCAGCTGGCCCAAGGCATAGTGGAACAGGGCAGAGAGCATCCAGTTCATGGTGGTGGAACAGCAACAAAATGGTGGCAGAGGCAGCCAACCAAACAGGGCAGCAGAGAGCAACAGCTCTAGTCTGTCTCTCTGTCTCTTTTTATATTCCAATCGGGCTCTCTGCCTTAGGATATCCACCCTAGACCACACCCATAGTCACAGCCCTACTCAGACCAATAATCCCATCAGTACTAAAGCACATAATCCCAGTGACTCATGAGTCAAGTCTCAATCTATAGAAGTCACCCAATGACTACATGACGCTTTGGGGGGACAACTAGACATAAACCATAACATCTTTTCAATTGCCTGACTCTTGCAACTTAAAATATTATGACTTTTAAGCCTGTTGTCTCCTCTCTTGCTGCACAAAAATGAATTTTAGAACTAAAAAGTCTGGGGTATAAAATTCCAGAGTCGTTTCCTTAAAAGAAGTGCACAGTAAAGGACCTTACTTATGCTCACTTCCTTGCTTCTACCTGGGACCCTAGTTATGCAAGTTTGCTTGAGTGTACTTTTCTTTTGATTCTTATCTTCTATTTTCCAAACTACCCTTTGGCTCATTTTCCCACTTGAAGCTCTTCATCATAGTGGCTTCTCTGCCATCACTTATTTATGTGTATAAGAATCCTAGGTCACATTTCAACATATGCTATATTGCAAAAATGTATAAATGCAGTTTGGACACCAATCAGATCTGCCTTATTTTTCACAGAGAAAGCAACGGCAGAAAGAGACAGCATATTCTGGGAAGTCATAGGCTTCAGAAGTGACTGTGGCGAAGATGGGAAGTGGGTTGTAGGGGAATGGGAATAACAGGTCCTGTACAGACTATGGGACTAGAACGTGTGTCTGGGGGGAACAATGGGGATGCCAGCAGTTGTCAGGGCTGTCGTGGACTTGCGGTGTTCATTTGAGTTTAAAAAATGTATTTGTTTGTTTATTTATTGATAACAGGGTCTTACTATGCAGCTTGGACTCACAGTGACCCTCCTATCTCAGCCTCCCCAGCACCGGAATTACAGGCCTGTGTCACCATGCCTAGTTTTGGTGACTGGCATGACATTCCCAGGGTGGGACCAGAATGGCATGTGGTACCCAGATCAAACTTGGGTCCTTGTGCTTGTCAGGCAGGAACTTAGGTTGCCAAGCTATCTCCCCATCCTTGATTTACTTTTTAAAGTTTGCTGATACATACAAACAGAAAACTTGTCCAGATTTATGGAGTACTACGTACTATTTTAAGATATGTTGCGTTAGGTGCAGACCAGGGTAACCATATCTAGAACTTGTCTTTTAATATTGTTATTTATTCTTTAAAAAATTTTTTTTATGTATTAATTTTTTTCTTATTTCAGAACCTTTGTTTGTTTATTGACTCATGTTTATGGCCAGCTCAGCCCGCCCCGAGGGCAGGGCTGGCGCAGCAGGTGGTGCCGGGGATCGAACCGTGGTCCCTGCAGCTGCCCAAGCTTTGCCAAGCAGGCGCTTTTAGACCACTGAGCCATCCTGCTGGGCCCCAATGTTGTTATTTATTCTTAACTAGAGACTGTTGTGTTGTGTATGATGGACTTGGGGACAGAAGAGGATAGTGATTAAGAACTGGAGCTCATAAGCCAGGAAGTGAGGGCTTAGAATCCCAGATTCTGCTCTTTAGGAGGTGATTATTTGGGGAGCATGCTTCTTAACCATCAAAGTCCTTGCAACTCAAGTGGGCAAACATCCATCTGGGTCACCTGGAGCTTGTTAAAGCTCAGAATCCTGGTCTCTGTCTCAAGTCTGTGCATTTTGAAAAGTTCCTACATGTGTTTCACACAGTAGGAAAATAGCCCAAAGGGACAAAGAGGGTGGAAGAGGAAAGGGAAGGGGAAGCGAGAGGAATAAAGACATGCCATGGATAGAGATGTTATAATCCCAATCCGTGTAAATATGATAAGGCATAGCCTGGGCGAAGACAGATAGTACCAACAGCCACCTTGATCAAAGAATCAGAGGAGGAGGCAGAGGGAGATAGAGGAAAGGGAATGGGATATAAAAACAAGCCATAAGAGTAATTTTTACTGAAATATAAATTATTTTTTCAGAGTATAAATAATAAATGGATAAACACAGATGATAAACATGAGTCTGTAAATATGTATAATAATTATAATGATTCAGAAAATCAAGATATAGAGCTAGAAATGATACCAGAGAGCAGCTGGGAAGGTGACACGGCCTGATGTGTGTCCAACACCAAGAAAGTGCTCTATAAATATTCAGTGGTCAGCGCTACGACTGAGGTTGAACACCTGGAAGAATAACTTTGACAAAATGGCTCCAGTTGGGCAAGTAGGTCTAGGTTTAAGGTATAGCTGGAGAGCTCAGCTTGAGGGAAGAGAGCAGCTGGCTGGCCCATGGCGCCATCAGGGTGGACCCTTCTTCTCCAGGAAGCCCATTTTTCTGAAGATGGGCAATGTTGAAGTCTCAGCACCAGTCCCTCAGACCTTAAGCTTTTTCTGTTCATTTTGGGTCCTTAAAGGAATTCAACAATGGTTGTTATCTTGCATAATAATGTCTTTTAATTAGTTGTTTAGATTACCAGATGTCTCAGTTACTCTTCTCTCATTGCTAGGACAAATACTCAACACCCAAAATGAAGGAAGGAAAGGTTTGTTTAGCTCACAGTTATCAGCTGGCTGCAAGGCAGAGCAGTATGTGACAGAGGGAAGCAGTTCATGGCAGCTGTGAAGAGCAAGAGCAAGCAGGAGGAGCAGCAGCAACACCGGCTACAGAGAGCAAGTCTCTTTCTCCATGTCTGCCCTAGGCTGGGTGTAGCACCCGCCTCCATAAAGCCCAGCAGTAGTCAGACCCATAATCCCAGCCTTGGATCATGAATGAATCAGAAACTCTAGAATCATACCTCAATGACTGCATAACACCAGATCATCAGAAAATGGTCAAAAAAGTTATAAGACATTACAAGAAGAGAAAAAAGTAAGCATTAGCTGCTCCTTTCAATAGGCCAGCAGCAATCAGCAGTACAGTTACCCAAGCTATCCTGTATATATACATAGATAAATTTTTCCATCTTTCTTTCTTTCTTTCTTTCTTTCTTTCTTTCTTTCTTTCTCTCTCTCTCTCTTCCTTCCTTCCTCTCTCTCCCTTCCTTCCTCTCTCTCTCCCTTCCTTCCTCTCTCTCTCCCTTCCTCTCTCTCTCTCTCTCTCTCTCTCTCTCTCTCTCTCTCTCTCTCTCTTGTCCTTTTCCTTATCCTAGTTCTACCTTCCCTTTGGACAGATCCTTTCCCTTTCACAGTCTCTACTGAACTTTTCAGATTTTTACTTTTTCAAGTTCTCACACTGTGGAGACAATATGATGTTTGTACCCATGGGTCTGATTTCTTTCCCCTACCAGTACAGTCTCTAGTGTCATTCTTTACCTTACAAAAGGTAGCAAGCATATAAAATAACTTATAAAAGTTTTGAATTTATCTTTTTATAGTTGGGTAATATTCCATTGTGTAAAAATACCACATCTTTTTTTTCATCCATTCTTCAGTTAATGGGCATTTCAATTGTTTCCAAGATTTATCTATGACAAATTGCACTGCTACAAACATGGGTGCACACATATCATTGTGGTATGATATTTTTTCAGTTCTTCTGGAAAAATACTTTGGAGGGGAAGAGCTGTGTTGAATAGGGCCTTCAATACTAAATGTTTGAGTAATCCTTATACTGTCTCCAAAGATACTTAAGTGCTTTCAGTAAATGGGCTTTAGTATTAAATATAGTAAGAGTCACTGGATTTTAACCTGGAACCCAAATGCCCATTTGAATTTTGCTTAAATTGGTGGAAGTCTTAAATGCATAGTTTTTGGAAGAATAGATGGTAAAGATGTTATTTCTGTTGTTTCTATGACGACAGATATGCTTCATGGAATATATCCATCACGCACGGTCCTGAACCATCTGGTTTCTTAGTCCTTAGTGAAAACCCTCTAGGAATGAGGTGTAGGTAAACTTTAATCAGTTTTATAATTACTGTAGTCCTTGCAGAAATTATTTAACTTGATTTTGCAGCTGCTTCGATATAAGGCCCAGAGGTCTTATTAGAGGTTTTATTGCCACTTTTAAGGAGCAGTTTAAGAATCATTATTCTACATTAGCTGCAGATGCCACTGTTTCTGTTTTAGGTCCTGAGACAAGGTCAGAGTGACACCACACAGCGATGGAGAAAGGTCAAAGTTATTTTTTCCAAGTGACTCTGTCAAATATAAAAGTTAACCAAACTTGGAGGTAGGTTTTATGTATTTGTAATGTATGTTTGTGTTAGAGTTTCTGTCAAAACAGGGATTAAAGATAAATGTATCTAATTAAAAGGACATTTTCTTAGAGCTCCTGGTAATAGATACCTCTTTGTGAGGTCCTGAGGTATGGCTTTCTTTAAGAACTGATGCAATTTGTGTGATTGACTTTGAAGAGGAGAGGTGACTTGATTTTCTGAAAATGAAACAGGAATCTCAGCTCTGTCCAGTGTTTTCAGGAAATAACCCAAGTCATGGCTAGGTGAAGTTTGCTTATGTGGGGTTATATAAAATGCACATGCCTAGCCTACTTGGACCTTTCATACCGCTGAATAACTTTCCCCTACAAGGTTCAAAGCAAATTTATTGTGAGAAAGTGGTGTACCTTAACTGGTGCTAGATGAACTGATACATTTCCAACCGAACATTAGATGATTACAAAGTGAAAGCTTTCAGTGTGCATTTAGGCAATTATTGCTTCCTCCTCCTTTAAGTAGACTTCTGCTGAGAAGGGATATAATTTTTGACATTTCTGTGTTTCTTTGTCTTTTCTGCAGTGAGGGAGAGGAAAAAGGTGACAACAAAATGGGCAGTTTTTCTTGTCTTTTATCAAGTATCAAATGCAATTGGCTTTATAGTTCCAAAGGCAGATCCCGAGGAAATAGAAGCTAGTTTATAAAATGGTGGCATGGTTTATTTAGCATATCTATTTTTTTAATTTTTATTTTTTTCTTGTTTCAGAACTTTTGTTTGTTTGTTTATTTATTTTTATGGCCAGCTCAGCCTGCCCTGAGGGCAGGGCTGGTGCAGCATGTGGTGCCAGGGATTGAACCGTGGTCCCTGCAGCCACCCAAGCTTTCCTAAACAGGCGCTTTAGACCACTGAGCCATCCTGCCGGGCTCCTTAGCATATCTACTGAATCTTTTTTTTTTTTTCTTTTTTTGGCAAGGGGAGGGTCTACAGGGTGTTCAAGTCTCACTGCTAGATTGTACTCATAGTGATCCACCTATTTACAGCCTCCCAAGCGCTGGGATTACAGGCATGCACCACCACGCCCAGTCTGAATTGCTGTCTCAGCATGCTCCAAGGAGTGGGGCCAGAACGGCAGGCCTGGGGATTGAACCCCTGGCCCCTGTGCCTGCTTGCAAGTACTTTAATCCTCTGAGCTATTTGTTCAGACTTGAATCTATCAAATTAAGACATGCTATTCAAGAGAATGGTTTCATCTACCAATTGAAAATTTTAAATGTTGGGTAAAGTATGTAGTGAATTGCTAAAATAAGTGACAAATGTTACAGAATATTTTCATATCAAAACTCACGTGTAACCTCTAGTTTGTATTGGCATAATTTAGGAATTGCAAGTGCTTATGTTTAAATATGTATTGACCCCAAAGTTGACCAAGAAACCTTCCTCCCCCACACAAAAGAGCGGTATAAAATAAAAATTACTCTTGTTTTGATAAGAGGTTATGGTGAAGAGTAAGATTCTCAAGCTTCTGCATATAAATTGTATGATTTTTCCATTCTACTGGGTTAATAAGAGAGGCTTATGTTAGGAAATTTAATTGTGAGTATAATATTTCTACCACCAGAGGGCTCTATATTTTTTTCTTGAATGCAGCCAAAGAGAAAAAATGAGTATTGCATTTAAGGGGGAAAAAAAAATCATTCCTAAGTCTGAGAGCCTAAAGACAAAAATATATGGATTAGGATTCATCCACTTAATGTTTAAAAACTACATAGGGAAAATTTTACTATTATGTCTTTATTCAGGTTTATTTCCTTTGTAGAAATGAAGAAAAACTGTCTTACATGTATCTATCATTTTGTGTGTATAAAATAGAGATGTTTATTTAGTTCACAAATCTTGACTTTCCCTGGAGTTATGAGGGGCACAAAATGAAGATGGCGTTTCAAACTGACTGTGTGGAGCTAAGGGGAATTCCAGGAGACCGTCGTAGGTGGGCATAGTGGGAGCTGATACACTGAGAGGATGCCTTCCTCAGCGCCAGCCTGGTACTGAGGAACGCATGTGTACAAGCACGGTCCATGAGGAGAGGGACCTCCTATGGTGGGAAAGTGACTTCCTATGCACGTGGCAAGAATGATCACTGAATAAGAGCATGGATGTTGTAGAACATAAAAACCCTGTCGTAAAATCACACGTGTGGATATAAGTGATAGAAATTATTGATAGGTATGCCCAAAGTATTTATCTACTCATCCTTCTACTCATTTACCACCAATTTCCCTCACAGTTTTTTTTATTTTTTATTTATTTATTTATTTATTTTTTTTACAGAAGTGATATAAAGGAGCCACACCATTGAAATATTTTTTTTTTTTTCCCAATTGACTTATGCTGCCATAGTGAAAACTGTGTTGGTTGGGAATTCTTATTTGTTTCTGACTCACTAAACTAGCTCTGTGATTCTGAGCAAATTACTTCATCCCTGCTCTTTAGCTCCTTGTGCACACATAAAATAGAAAACAAAAGTGAGAAAGCAAAAGATTTTATATTTAGACTTCAGTTCTTTATTCCTTGTTTGGTAGCAGTGAAGGTTGAAATTAGGGCCTTACACTTGCTAGGCAAACTATCACTGAGCTATACCTTCAACTCCTCATCTCTGTCTCTGTCTCTCTGTCTTTGTCTCTCTGTCTCTGTCTTTGTTTCTCTATCTATTTCTGTCTCTCTGTCTCTGTCTTATAATCTATTTCTGCACAAAATAGGAAGACTTTAAAGTGTATCATAAACTGCTGAGAAATAAGCTGAGTGGTAAGACACAGCACATGCCCAATTTAGATTTCTAGTGTTGTCACTGTGTGGTCACAGTCATGCACACTTCCCAGCTTGCAGCTGGTATACACTGGTGCAAGGGCAAAAAAAACCCTCACAACATGAAAAGACAGTAAATTCTGAATGGTTGGATTCATTACATCCAGCTCTGTATGCCAAAATGGCATGAAAGAAACAGCTACCGCACCCTATGGACTACTTTTGGTGTAAAAGAGGTGATGAGGATGTCGGGTGAGGGCAGGGTGTGAAGGTCTCTCTAAAAAAGTCCCTTTCAGATGAGTTCATACACACCAGCAAGTGGTGGGCTTCTCACCAGTCAGGGTTAGGAAGCCAGGGTTTGATTCTCAGAAAGTGACAATTCATTCACCTACTCAATGCAGAATTGCTAAGTGTCCACACATAGTCAGCTTCCATTTGCAGCCATGTCTAAATTTCTTTTTAAAGAGGAACCTGGCATCACTAGGGGGCCACCAAGTTCTCCCCTTTCTACTACCGAAAGGTTCTTTTTTGGAATCAGGTTTCTTTCATACCTCTGAATTGGTACCACCTTAAAGCTGAATCATCTTAAACCTGGAAGTCTAACAGGATTTTTCAGCAATTCTTGCATCCCAGACATACGACATTAAAAGACATACTAAATTCTACATTCTAGCTTATGGCCTATAAGTGAAAAGAAAAGATAACTTTCTGCTCTTGTATGGAGTTGCTCTATACTGTCAGAATAAGTAGACTGGTAATGATTTCTTTCTAGCTATTCTGTTGGTTATTGAGAATGCAATATTGAAATCTGCAGCTACAAATTTTGAGTTGCTTATTTTTACTTTGCATTGTCAATTATTGCTACATGAATGCATTTGCATAACATTTGTTCATAGTGCCCTGACTTTCATTGTTTTCAGATCTCTTTGTCTTTAACGGTGTTTTTATTTTTCTGAGACAGGGTCTTGGTGGGTAGTTTAAACTGGCCTTAAACTCACTATGTAGCCTAGACTGGCCTAGATCCCACAGTGATCCTCCTGCCTTAGTAACTCAGTGCTAGGTTTATATGTGTGCACACTATGCCCAGTTTATATGTGTGCACAATGTCTTTATAATAAAGTTTATCATGACTGACATAGTCACTTTAGCTACCTTATGGTTACTATTTTCATTGTATATCTTATCCCATCTTTTTATTATTTATTTATTTGTTTTTTTGGTGGGACCAGGGTTCAAACTCACAACCTTGCACTTGCCAGGCAGGCACTTGTGCCACGGAGCTATCTCCCCAGCCCCATCTTTTTATTTTTAATCTACCTTTTTTCTGGAACCTGGGATTGAACTCAGGTCCTTGTGCTTGCCAGGCAAGTGCTTATTCTACTGAGCTATCTCCCCAGCCCCTACTTTTAACATATTTGTATCTTTTAATCTAAAGTGTTTTTCCTTCGAGCAAAATATAATTACAAATATATTTTTCAGCCTTAAAATTTCTATGTTTTGATCAGAGTGTTTAACTCATTCATATGTAATGTAATTAATGTTATGGTAGGTTTTGCATTTGACACTTTGATCTTTTAAAATACATCTCATTTAATATTTCTTTATCTTTTATTGCCTTTTTGCATTAAATTTTTCAGTATATGCCTTTTAAATTTTACAGAACTTTAAGTAGTTTTGAGTAATTTTCTTAGTGGTTACATTAAAGATTTCCATATTTGCCTTAATTTATCATAGTCTACCTCATATTAATACTAATAATTCTGGTAAAACAGCAATTTTGCTGCAATTTTTGTTCAATGTCCTCCTGACTTTGTGCTATTATTGTGTATATTGTAATGATGAATTTTATAAATAAATTAACATTTCCTGTCTTATTATCTGATTGTAAAATCTTATGTTTTCAAAAACTTGAAGAAATGGAAAGTATATTTAAGGAATACAATCATATATTAATAAATAATAAAATAAAAATATATTTATACAGCCTTTTATATTTACCCACATGAGTGCCATTATTGCTGTTTGTCATTTCTTTCTACACTTTAGAATGATCATTTATTGTCATATCCCTTCATTTCAGAAGACTTTCATTGATAACCCTTAAGATGGGCCTCAGAAATTTCTCTTAGTTCATTTTATACAGGGATGTTTATAGCTTGCCTTCATTTTGGAAGGGTAGCTTTGGTGGATGTACAATTTTTGTTTGACATTGCGTTGTTTCATTTCTTTGACTTTGTCCCGCTACTACTTTCTGACTTCAACTGTTGTTGCTTACAAACCACCTATTAGTTATATTATTGTTTCCCCATGTGATATGAATCATTTTTCACTTGATGTACTGAAGATCTTTTCCTTTGTCTTTTTTTTTTCTTTTTATAGTGATTTGATACTGATATGTCCAGATGTTGATCTTTCTAGTTTACCTGTGGTCTTTCTCATTTCCTATTTCTCCTCCATGTATTTTCTTTCTGTCTTTACATTTTTCCAGTGGTGCTGGGGATTGAACCCAGGACCTTCTAGTGCTCTACTATGGAGCTATATTCCCATCCTAAGCTTCTTGTTTTTCACCAAATTTGAGAGATTTGACCATTATTTTTCTTCAAATATTTTTTACATCCCTTTCTCTCTCTTCTGGAACGCCCATTACCTTATATTGATGTATTGGATGCTATCCTACAAGCCTCCAAGGCTCTATTTATTTTTCTTTGATCTTTTTTCTCTCTGGTCTTCAGCTTGGGTCTGTAGAAATTCTCTTTTCTGCCATCTCATATCTGTTGTTGAACCCACTGAATAAAATTTTTATTGGTCATTGTACTTTCAACTATACACTTTCCATTTGGTTTTTTAATGGTTCCTATTTCTCTATTGTAATTACTTGTTTGTTGAGTCATTGCCATCATATTTTCTTTCATTCTTTAGACATGCTTTTCCTTTAATTATTTGAACATATTTTTAGTAGCTACTTTGAAGTCTTTGTCTATTAAATCCAACATCTGTGCCTAATCAGAGTTAGTTTTTATTGACTGATTATTTTCTTCCTTTGTATGGGTCATGCTTTCTTAGTTCTTCGGATGTCTCATTCCTATTTTGTTGAAAATTGCATACTTTATATAACATATTATAGGAACTGTGGAATCTGACTCTCTTAACCTAGGATGTGTTGTTACTATTTTTTAAGAGATTTATATAGGCTTAACTGAAGGACCTATAGCCCTCATAATATAGAGCCACACATATTTTTGTTTTTTTAAAAAAATCCTACTTATAATTTTTAGCCAAGATTTGAAGGTGTTACTTTCATGTCTACATTGTCTACTGTTCTTTAAACATTTCTGTTTATATGTCATACACTCTCAGGAAAGAGATAAATATATGTATGTTAGCACGATGGTTTGGACAACTATACTGTGGATTTCTGCTGGTCTATGGAAAGGAGCAGTTAACGCTTCGTTTTTTTTTTTTTTTTTTTTTTGGTATTCTTTTTTTTCAATTATTTTTCCTTTTTGTCTTCTTGGTTTCTTATATATTTCTTTCTTTTTTTTCTCTTTCCAATTTTGCATACATATATCTGGTAATATGAATAACTAGCTGGAAAACAACCCTATGCATTACAACACACACTGTGAAATTAATATTATTTTATTAAATGAAATTCTGCATTACTTCTAATTTTTCTGTCTTAATACTATTTTGTACTCTCTTTAAAAAATAAGAAAACAAGGCTTCCACTGTCTGTCATAATGTATTTGTGTTGGTGTAAAGGAATACATTAACAGTCTGGGCAAAGTTCAGCCCTGTCTCAGATTTTTCTTCCTTCTCCTGCATATCTGCATTTACCCACATAATCAGGGACAAATACGAATAATCCAACTCTTGTATAGTTTTTTATATCTAGATTGTCTCCCTAAAATTTCTGTTTTGAACTTTTGTAGGCAGTATCACTGGTGTTTAATAACCACCTATGTAAAACAGCCTCTGTTGGCAGGAGGCTGACTTTGTTGATCTCGTTTTGGTATGAAGGTGTAGCTACACTTCTAGAATCTGCAAGCATGCAATATTCTTATCCCAATCCTAGTAAATTGTCTTAATTAATAATTCTTAATGTATTTTTTATTATTGTCAATATCTAGAGCCAAATATACATATCTTTGACAATTTGATTGATTTATTTTTTATTTTTATTTATTTATTTTATTATTTTTTTCTTGTTTCAGAGCTTTTGATTGTTTATGTATTTATGTATGTATGTATGTATGTATGTATGTATGTATGTATGTATGTATTTTTGTAGCTGGCTCAGCCTGCCCTGAGAGCAGGGCTGATGCAGCATGTGGTGCCCAGGATCAAACCGCGGTCCCTGTAGCCACCTAAGCTTTCCTAAGCAGGCGCTTTAGACCACTGAGCCATCCTGCCGGGCCCCTGGCTGATTTAAATTTGTCTTCTGAGCCAGGTGTGGTGGTGCATGCCTGTAATCCCAGCACTTGGGAGGCTGAGGCAGGAGGATCAGTGTGAGTTCAAGACCAGCCTGGGCTACAAAAATGAGCTCAAGGCCAGTTTGAACTGCATAGTGAGACCCTGTCTCATAAAAGATATAAATAAATAAATAAATAAATAAATAAATAAATAAATAAATAAATTTGCCTTCTGGGCTGAGGATTTTTCAATCTCTTTGTTTTATTATAATTTGAAGTCTCTCTTTGAATGAGTTTTTGACTTATGATTATTATTACTGTCTATGATTTTTCCACATAAATTAACTCTGTGTCTTTTGGAACATTGATTAATGAGGCAGTATTTATTTATTTATTTATTTATTTATTCTGGTATTGCAATGTCTGTTTCCTCAAGCAGTATTTATTAAAAGAGTGTTCTGGTATAATCTCAATTGTATTTTCCAGCCACTGATATACACTTTGGACATTTTGATGCTGAAATATTTTTTTATCTAATGAAGGATGCTTGGTGACAACCAGTTTTCATGTTCTTCTTTCAAATAGTTCTTAAGTGCTTTTTAAAAGCGTATTTAGTACAGAGTCTACAGGATCTCACTCTCACTACACAGATCAGACTCATACTGATCCTCCTGTTTTCAGCCTCCAAGCCCTGGGATTACAGGCAAGCACTACCTTGCCTATTCTCAATAGCTGTTTTAGCATGTCCTAGGGGTGGGGGCTGGCACTGCACACTGGGGATACAAACGTGGCCTCTGCATCTGCCTACATAGATGCTTTAATCCACTGAGCTATGTGGCCCACCTTATTAAGTGTTTTCTTAGTGAAACTGTTAAGAAGATACAACTTTTCAATGAATCCATCAGGAGTAACAACTAAGCTCTTTCACGTGTCTATGATGACAAAGAAAATAGCATCAACCAGATAACTTTGGGAATAATCACAATTATGGAGATATTAAGATAAGAACAATACACTTCTTAGAACTGAAAAAACATGCTAATATTTATAGTCTACTCTAGATCTGTTAGCTTTCCATCTCAGAGACAAAATGCATGAGAAAACTTGGAGGAAAGATGTATTTTGGATCCTAGTAGCAGAGGTTTTAGCCTGTGTTCTATTTGCTGGCTCCATTGGCCATTGACCATAGCAAATCAGGATATCATGGTTTAGAGGTCAAAATGTAGCAAAACTACTTACCCTGTGGTATCTGAGAAGCATAAAAAGGGGAAAGAGGCAATGAGGGAGGGCCCAGGAGCAAGGCAGATTCCCCAGACTCAATCTCTCTGGTCCCCGCCCTCCAAGTAGGCCTTACATCCTAAGTAATTTCCGTTGCCTCCCAGTAATGCTAGTAATGCCATCATATTATGCTCTGGTGAATGGATTAATCCACTAATAAAATTAGAGCCTTCATAATCCAAAAGTCTATTTCTGAACACATAAGACTGTTAGAGCACAAGGAAATCAAAGCTAAATCAATGCAGTAATGGGGTTAATGTATCATATGATAATTCTCTTTTTGAATCCTAAGGAGTCTCTATACCTTTTTTCATAATAACTGTACTATTTTATATTTCCACAAATAAGGGTGTTATCAGAATCATAATTTTATATATATGAAGCTTGAGATTTAGGGTGATAAAGCTATTCACTCACAATTAGTTAGCAAGTGGTAGAGCCCATGTTTGAAACCAGATTTGTGGTGCTGCATGTGCTTTTCCTGAAAAGCCAGTATTGCTTCATTAACAGTAAATCCAGTGGCCTTGCAGAAGGTGGAATAAGTTGAGACAGAAGGGAAATTTTCTTTCCAAGATATTTCATGAAGAATTTTTCTTGTGACCATTTTATCACCTCTGACTTTATTATACATTAACAAGAAAGGGTATTCATATTAATATATTTATATCCCTATTCTGTCTATATAAGCTTAATCAATACTTATAAATCAACATCTGTTTCTTCCTAGGTGTTGTCCATGTCTCTTTTTTCATGCGTACATAGCTTTCCTATGTTAAGAGCATTTCTCTTTCCATCTTTCCATTTTCTTATCAGTTCATCTTCCCACTCTTCCTTCTGTTTGTCCATCCATCCATCCATCCATCCATCCATCCATCCGTACTTTTCTTCATTCATCTCTCATTCATAATTGTGCCAGGTATTTTTCAAAGTTTTGTGATACAGAAATTAATATAGGAGATTGACAACCTGTGACCTCATGAAACTCTCCGTCTTCTAAAGAATGCCAAAAATGTTTCTGTTACTTCTCCTACAAAACTTTAATTCATTACATTGTGTTACAAAATTCATGGACTTTCTTCAAACTGGGCAATTAAAAAAGCCTAACTAGGAAGCTGGTCAAACTTTCCTTCCGTGTATCCTACTCTTTTTACTTTTCAAGGGGTTCTTGCACTGAGAAAGCAAGGAGCTTATTTTACTTTATATTATCTTATTTTTGAAGGGGCATATTTTAAAGTGACACATAGACAAACTAGATTCTCTAGTGACCCTCCCACGCCCAGCTGCAGAGAAGGCCCTCTTTGACCTAGCTGAACACCCATTTAGCACATACGTTTCAAAGAAGAGGGACTAAGTTCCTTTTACCTTTTCCCAGCTGCAAATTCCTTGTCTCATACCCCCTTTTCAGTAATGATTTAATACAAATATATTTAAAATAATACTCATGTCCTCCCTCTACCCTCTCCTTCACAGCTGTGGCTTCCTACCTTGAAGTGGATCTGAACTCTGATTAATATATGTGTTTAAAGAAACAATCATTCCCCATTTTTTTTTTTGTTCCTCATAGTTACATTTTTCCCAGAGATTCTTTTCCTATCCCTGTTACCAATACAGACACAGACAAGCTTTAAAAAAAATACTGAATGTTGTAACTAGGCTTCATGTTATACCAGTGGCCTGATTCTGTCTTTTATCCCAAAATGCAGAAGCTGTTTTACACAATTGTGTTCACAAGTCTCAAATGATACGTGGGTAATGAAGTTCTGAGGACAAATGCCTGGTGGCTACAGCTCTTTTTGGACTACCAACAGTGCTTAATTTTTCCTTTATGACACTGAAGAGAAGCCGAATGAGCTTTATGGCATCTTAGGTACATAATCCTGCATCCTCTTTTATTGGAGTATTCTCTTCTTTATGTCATATCAATGGCTGCTAGTTCAGCAGATCTAGTAAAGCCATGTTCTTCCTTAATTGAATTGAAATTGACAGAACATAAAGTTTACCACTTTAAATTGCACAATGCATTGGTGTTTAGTATATTCACAAAGTTGTACAACCATCATCTCTGTAGTTCCAAAATATTTTCATCACCTGGAAGATGACTCCACACCCATTAGGCAGTCATTCCCATTTGTCCCTCCCTTTAGCCCTGGAAACCATTAATCTGCTTCTTGTCTTTACAAGAGGACTATATTATTTTGGAAAGACTATCGGTCATACTACTTATTTCAACAAACTTCTAAATGTGGTTTGTTCATAGCTGAGTGATGAAGGTCTCAAAGCTGCAAATATCTGGCAACCCAACAGAACTAGTAGATTTTATTCTCAGAAAATCTTAGGGATGCAACTAGAGACCACACTCAGAAGTGAAATAAATCATACCCGCATGTGTAACCTTCGTACTGTCTCCCTAGTGTAAGAAACTGAAAGAGTAAATAAAATCTGAAAAGTACAATACATATTGTAAAGGGGGGGCTGTTCAAAGGGAAGAAACAGTTGGGATGAAGGAAAGGGGGAAAAAGATGGGAATATGAAATAGATATGTGTATGCATTGGACATTTTGCATAAGTGTATGGCTGATTTCTACTGATCTATTGAAAAGAGTAGTAGGCTTCTAGTTTTTTCCTCTCTCCTTTTCAATTTTTTGACTAATTTTGCATGTTTATATCTGGTGATCTGAGCAACTAGTTTGAAGACAGCTATACAATATAACAACCTATCATTTTGTTTAGTGAAATTCTATATCATTTTGAATGCTTTTTTAAACTTTTTTTTTTTATTCTTTTTAAAAAATAGGGAGAAATATCTACTTCTATTGACAGAGGGGAAAAAAAGCCAATTGAAACTATTAAGCTAAAAGAAAAATGTTTAGGCAACTAATTAAATGAACAATAATATAGACCTGGATCTGATATGTTTCAGGCTTCCTGAAACCCGGATTAAATAGGTGATAATTTGACTATCGTAAGAAAGACTATTTCTCAGCTCCACCCTCCATGACTGAAGATCTAACAATAGCTATTTCTGATGTTTTCAGTGAAGTCAGGGATGCCATGGAAGAAGATGCCAGAATGGATCTTAAAAATTGGAAGGAGATAAGGGAGGTGAAGGGATGTCCAAGAACAATTTGAAATGTCAAACACAGAAATTCTGTGCAAAATCAAAACAAAAGAAGAAAGAAGTGTTTAGCTTCCCTGGTCAGGATCCATGTCCCTCTGCTAGTGGACTAATTCTGTAAGTGCATAAATCAAACCTTTGTTTTCTCCCAACTGTACTGCTTCTTGGTGACTACCTCTTCCAAACAACCATCATGTTTTAGAGGTTTAGTTAGTTAGAGGCTGGCTAGTTCTAGAGGGTTGTAGTAGGTGTTCTGACAAAATGATTCCATAATTTCCTCATCGAGTATTAATTTTCTTATTCAACTCTTCCACAAGTGTTGACAGAATTCATCTAATACAATCAGCACTATCCTAAGTGATGGCAATAAGGGAGTGAACACAAGGGAAGAACCAAGTCAATATATTAAATTTTTTTTTATTGTAGGCTTTCTCAGGACCTAAATTTAATGAGTCAGTATGAACTGTGAAGCCTTAAGAAGAATTTCAAATAATTTATCTAAGAGGGACTTGGTTCTATAGACTTGCTTCTTTTGAAATAAGTGGAGAAATGTGCTAATGTTGAATAATAAAATGTTTTTTCCCTAGATTATTTGAGATAGGAAACTTATAAAAAAAGGGTGATTTTGATTTGTAGGTTTGAATGTTCATGGTCAGCACATGATCAGTGGATCCACTGCTTTTGGGCCTATGATAGCATCACTTCATGGAAAAATCCTTTAACACGCTGATTTTGAAGTGCATTCTAGATCCAGTTAAAGCATGCACTAAGTCTGATTCTTGGAATAGCTTTGGATATGCCATACTTTTCTTCCTCCTAGGAGGGTGGGTGCTGTTTAACAATTGCCCCATTTGCTGATTCAACAGGAAAGGCCATAGACTCCTACCCACCCACAAAAATTGCAGCTGATATCAGGAATGTGAAGGAGGGGCTGTCATGCCCTGACCTTGTCCAAAAGAGAAAACTCAAGAGTTTAAGAAAGGATTCTAAATCTTCATCGGAGAATAGAACAGGAATGGGGAGAATTTCACAGATTATTTCCAGCTAACTTGTAAGGGAGGCTCTCTTTCAAACAGTTTCTCAAGATTTCTTTATTAGTACAGCAGGCTTTTAGTTAGACAGGATAATTTTGGAAGGGAGAGAAGTAGGATTTTCAGATTACATGTACTCTATCAGTGAAATTTCAAAAGCTTGGCAGGGGAGGGATGGGCCTATTAAGAGTTGCCATGGTTTTAGTTTTCCAAGTCAGGACATTAAAATATAACAAACACTATTAACGCTTGCTATAATTAGCACTGCAAAAGAAAACATTTTGTTCACTTGTCTTTGTGTTTATTAGTTCAGAGTAGCAATACAGAACAGTGGGCTTTGTTTTAACATATTCATATATGCATATAATGTCCACTGACCTATTTTGATCCTTGAACTTTTCCTGCAGTCCCATCTTTCCCATTCTTCCTCTTCTTTCCTGGTTCTTTTACACTTTTCTGTAGTTATTGAGAAGGGGGATTTTGATGTCATATATCAGATAGTTCTTTTTAAGAAATAAAAGTTGGCAAACATAGCTTGTGGTGCTCAGATAGTTGTCATCCTTATTTTCTTCATTTTGTCATGGGCTTGTTAAGATTTAATGTGGGACAGGAACGTCAGTATGTTGATACTCTGAATCCATAGAATTAGGTAATTTCTAAGATTACATAAGAGGGAAGACTCTAAAATTGAACAAATAATCCTGATGTTTTATCACTTTCCTTTTTGGGCCCTCTGTAAAGACTTTAGGCAGGAAAGTCATGACACATAGAACTAAGACACAGGCAGTAAATATGACACATAGAAGTAGAAAAATGTAAAACATGTAAACATATCACATTGTTTCCCCAGTGTATCTTCCTGTTGGACTAATGTTTTATTTTTGCCAAGATACAAATTCATTCATTCAACAAAGCATGTAATTGACCATTTTCAAGGTCCAATGAATGTCCAATTTCATAAAAAATGCTTCAAGTTAAAAGCTTGATTTAATCCTGTAATGTAGCCAGAGCCAGAGAGGTTTCATCTAAACGAATTTCATAAGAAATTTGAAACATTGTTTTTTACTACATAGGTAGTACTTTTTCTATTTAAAACATATAAAATACATGACATCTGATTCAACTTTTCTAGGTAAGTTTTATTTACACTCTTAAAAAAAATACATTGCTAGCTGCTTCCCAATGGGCCTATTCTGAAACTTATATGATATCTACAAGAGTGTCATTATGATCAGTCACTTCCTCAACTAGTTAGTAATGCTTACTAAATTTTGATTAGGCATTCTCCTGTTGTATTATCATCTACAGTGACCTTTCCAGTTATTCTGCACCATGAAATACCAAGAATCATATTGTGGTTCCCTCTGGAAGAACTCCTGAAATCCTTTTGCTCTGTTTGTGTCCTTGGCCATAACATTCTTGAGCTTATTGTCATAGCTATTTAGTGAGGTTTCTGGTACATGGACATTTCCTGTGCATGGAATGTGTGTTAAATGACCAGCTGGCTCAGAAATACAAGAGCTAAATGGCTCAACTTCAAGAGTAGTAAAATTATTATCTTTTTCAATGGGAGATTCCACTGTGAAAGTTTTAGATCTGTTAAACTTCCACGAAGCCAGATCTTCTTGGCCAAGTCAGTTAATTAGCAACTGTAAATTGTGTAACTTTTCTCTCATTGCTGAGACAAACACCCGACACTCAAAATGAGGACAAGAAAGATTTATTTAGCCCACAGTTACTGGAGGTTTCAGTCCATATTCAGCTGGCTCCAAGGCAGAGAGGCATATGGCAGAGAGCAACCTTCTATGGTGGCTGGTAAGAGCAAGAGCACTGGGAGGGCTAGCAGCTTCTCAAGCAGCTGACTTCTCTTCCTGCCTTACATTGAGAGGCAAATCACCTGCCCCATTTCCACAATAATCAATTACAAATTCCAGAAGCCTCTGGGTGACTGCATGAGGCCTTGGGTGGACACCTCTACACAAACCATAACAGTAAGGTTTCTGGTACGTGGACATTTCCTGTGCATAGAATATGTGTTAAATGACCAGCTGGCTCAGAAGTACAACAGCTAAATAACTCAACTTCACCAAGTAGTACAATTATTATCTTTTTGAATGAGATATTCCACTATGGACGTTTTAGATCTGTTAAACTTCCACAAAGCCAGATCTTGGCCAAGTCAGTTAATTAGCAATTGTAAATTGTGTAAGATGTGCAGTAAGAGGAAGGCAAAGGAGCTGTCTGGTGCCAAACTGATGAAGTAAAAACTAATATGGTGATATGATAAGAGGCCAAAGACATAAAGAATGACAGTGATGTGTAGTTTGAAAACACAGAATGCAATGATTTGAGTTGAATTGTTTTGATCAGTGTGGTCATGGAAACAGACCTGTAAGGTATTAATAATAGTCTCTTTAGAAGGTTATTATCAAGATTTCCTGAAAAGCATTAATGCCTTTAAGCTTGGGGTGACTGTAAGACAGTCAAGAAAGTGTCAAAAGGAAGCAGAGCAGTTACATGTCTCCTTTCACCAGTGTTCCTCTGTCTTTCTCCATTAGTTGGCCAATAATCCTGCGTCAATAACTCTCGTGCATTTTTCTGTGCTGTACTGGAAAGCTATGACTTCCCTTGTCCTTTTAGCTCTCTTCTCTATTTTCTGAGTGGATACATAATATTCTACTGCACAGCTGAACAAAGTTTTCTGTAAAGAGTAAGATAGCAACTTGTTCTTCTATGTCTTTTTTAAATAAATAACTTCTATTTATGTCCCCTCAGTGTTTTGATGGCACAATACAGTGAAATGAATCTTAGGAACAATTCTCTAAGAGGCTATCCTCAAGCAGGGTTTCCAAGCACTCTCTTCTCCAGTGAGTGGTTGGAAGTTTCACACTCTTTATTCTGTGTTGGGTTGGGTCTTGCTGATTTCTTTCTTTCTTTCTTTTTTCTTTTCTTTTCTTTTTTTTTGCAGGACTGGCATTCAAACTCATGACCTTGCACTTGCCAGACAGGCACTCGTGCCACAGAGCTATCTCCCCAGCCCCCTAGTCTTGCTGATTTCTGAGATGACTTTAAGATATCTTTCTTGTCCCTAAACAAAGTACTTACTTTATTTTCAATAATGGTAAATCTCTTCAGAGACCACATCTATTTCCTTATCAATTTTGCCTGTGGTACTTTTGGATTAAAATCTAAGTTTTTCAAATTTTTATGTTTTATTTTTTGTCTTTGATTCATAAGTCTGGCTATAAGCAACTCACAGTCCCTATGAGGACAGCATCTCAATATTGAGCTTCCTTGAAATTTCCTCCACCAGGTAATTACTCTACTCCCCCTTCCCTGAGCCTTCTGCGAAGTCCCAAAATGTAGAGAAATTCTTTTCAGAATTTAACACTCTTAGCTTAGAGTCGAATTCCCAATAGAATACCCATATGAAGCCTCACAACACTGCCCTTTACTGTCTATACTTTTAAATCAGTATTTTAGTCTTCCAGACTCTGGCTATAATTTTCCATCAGGTTCTTCTTTATCTCCCATCCCCAAACCTGTTAAATTTCTCCTGCAAATCAGTTCCAAAGACTTCTAAACCATGCAATCAGATACAGTCACAGAAATGACCACATTTCTCCAGGGCCAATCTTCTGTGCTAGTCAAATTCCCCATTGCTGGAACAAGTTACCTGAAGAGAAGATTAGTGATACCATTATTCTGTAACATAGGTACTAGAGCTTAACATCACTGTCTTTCTGAATACCAAATGCCTTAGACTTCACATGGAACTGGTATTTTCCATCAGTCATTGCTATTCTAATAAATCTCTAAGAATGTGATAAAAATAGTTACACATTTTTACACAGGAATTTAGAAATGTAAGCATGTCCAAAATTGTAGCAGGTCAATTCTATGGTGTATTTCCTTGTTTCTTATTCTCTTTTATTACCTTTTTTGTTTTTAAACAAATATTTACTTGAGAGACAGTAAAGCAATAATTGAAATTACATTAGAAGCAGTGCAATCTAAAAGAACAGAATGACAGGCATTCCAAGCATAGTTTTAGTCTTACTCATTGATATTCTGAGTGTCAAAAACCTGTTAGAGGTTCTTAGGAGCATTGTCTAATTCATTCTGTGTATATAAGCTTATGGTTTTGCCCCAGTCATGTTTCCTAACTTTTTGCTTGCTGTCTCTTCATTGTTTAATCCTTAAATTCTTGATTTCCATTTAGCTGTGTTATACCTTACCATTTTTATTTCTTCTTTTGAGTCCTTACATTGAGGAGACTATATGATATTTGTACACATAAGTCTGGTTTATTTCCCTCATGAGTATATCTTCAAGATAGACCCACTTATAGATGAAGACTTTGAGTTTATCATTCTTTATAGCTGAGTAATACTCCACTGTATAAAAATATCACATCATTTTGAACCATTCTTCAGGTGATGGGTGTTTCAATTGTTTCTAAGATTTGGCTATCACAAAGTGCGATGGTATAAACATAGGAGCACAAAATCACTATGATATGATGCATTTAGTTCTTCTGAGAAAATTTTCAGTAGGGGGATAGCTGGATTGAATGGCATTTCCAGTCCTAGTCTTGTAAGGACTATCCACACTGATTTCCATAAAGGTTGCACCAGTCTGCATTCCCACCAGCAATGGAGAAGGGTTCCTTTTTACCCACAGCCTCTCCAACATTTGTTGTTGGTTGATTTCTTTATGATGGCCATTCTTTCTGGGTGAGATGATATCTAAGTGTTGTTTTAATTTGCATTTCATGGATCGCTAGCAACGTGGAGCATTTCTTCATGTATTTATAAGCTTCTAGTATTTCTTCCTCTGAGAAGTGTGTGTATACCTTGTATGCCCATTTCTGGATTGGGTCTCTGAATTTTGGTCTCTGAATCAATGTTTTTTAGTACTATAAACTATAGATAGATCTTTCTCTGCATACCTATTAGTTAAACTTTTTTTTTGAAATTTGTGGATTCTCTTTTCATTCTGTTGGTAATTCCTTTTGTCATGGAAAACTTCTCAAAAAGAGGAGATCCCCGTTGTTGATTATTTCAAGTGTTAAAGATGCATTTTGATTTTTGTCTGTGAACTGTTTGTTTACCCTGATATCTTCAAGATTTCCTCCAACTTTCTCTTCAGGAGATTTAGTATTTCTGTTTTAATATTCAGATCTTTAATCCATTTTGACTTTAGTTAAGTGCATGTTGATAGGCCTGGGTCAAGTTTTATTTTTTGGCATGTAGAGAGCCAGTTTTTCTAGTATCTTTTGTTAAAGAGGCTGTATTTCTTCCAGTAAACATATTTGGTGCCTGTGTTGAAGATAAGGTGGCTGAATGTGTTTGTATTTGCTTATGCATCTTCTAATCTATTCCATTGATCCTCAGGTCCATTTTATGCCAATAGCATGCTGATTTTATCACTGTAGCTTTGTAGCATAATTTTAAATC
Organism: Myocastor coypus; assembly: GCA_004027025.1. Lineage (NCBI taxonomy): Eukaryota > Metazoa > Chordata > Mammalia > Rodentia > Myocastoridae > Myocastor > Myocastor coypus. The sequence continues at coordinate 34,267 of PVJA010014213.1, forward strand.
AGTAATTGTAACGTCTTCTGCTTTATCTTTGCTTCCCAGGATAGTCTTTGCTATTCTAGTTCTTTTCTGGCTCCATATAAATTTTAGGAATGATTTCTCCAGGTCTGTAAGGTATGTCGATGATATTTTGATAGAAATTGCATTAAATCTATATAACAATTTTGGGAATATGGCCATCTTCACAATGTTAGTTTTTCCTATCCACAAGCAAGGAATATCTTTCCATTTTGTGAAATCCTCTATGATCTCTTTTTTAAAGAGTACAATAGTTTTCATTGAATAGATCTTTTTCTTCTTTAGTTTTATTCCTAAGCATTTCATTTTATGTGGTTCTATTATAAAAGGCATTGTTTCTCTAATTTCTCTCTCAGTGTGTTTGTTATCTGTGTAGATGAATGTTATTGGCTTTTGTGTGTTGACTTTGTATCCTGCTATGCTACTGAATTTGCGAATTAATTCTTGGTAGAGTGTTTTGGATTTCCCAAGTAGAGAATTATGTCATCTGTGAATAATGACAGTTTAACTTCTTCTTTTCCTATTCTTATTCCTTTTATCCCTCTCTTTTGTCTGATAACTCTAGCTAATATTTTCAGAAGTATATTGAGTAGGAGTGGTGATGGAGGGCATGCTTGTCTTATACCAGATCTAAGAGAAAAAGACTTCAGTTTTTCCCCATTCAAAATTATGTTAGCTGTTGGATTGTTATAGTTGGCTTTTATGCAATAGGGGAAGAGGCCATAGATTCCAATTTTCTGTAGTACTTTGAACATTAATGAGTGTTTGACTTTGTTATAAACCTTTTCTACATCAATTGGGATGTTCATGTGGTTTTTGAATTTGGCTCTATTGACATACGGTATTACATTTTTAGCTTTGCATATGTTGACACCTTCTTGAATGTTGGGATGAATCCTACTTCGTCATAATGTATAATTCTCTTAATGATTTTCTGTATTCTATTTGTTAGGATTTTATTGATGATGTTTGCAAATACATTTCATGAGAGAGATTGGCCTATAGTTCTCTTTATTAGTTGCATCTTTCTGTGGTTTTGGTATTAGTATAATATTTTCCTCCAGGAATGATTTTGGGAAGATTGCTTCCTTTTCAATTTCATTGAAGAGTATGAACAGTATTCGGATTATATCTTCTGTAGAATTTGGTGGTGAATCCATCAGGTCCTGGACTTTTCTTTGTTGGTAGCTTTTATTTTTATTACATTTTGTATTTCGTTGGCTGTTATAGGGTTATTGTGAGTTCTTATATCTTCTTGATTCAGTTTTGCTACAGTGTACTTTTCTAGGAATCTGTCCATTTCATCTGTGTTTTCCATTCTGTGACAGTAAAGATTTGCAAAATAGCTATTAATGATCTTCTAAATCTCCACTGGCTCTGTGATAATGTCACTGTTTTCATTCCTTAGTGCTTGAATTTGAGTTTTTTCTTCCTCTTTTTGATGAAGTTAGCTAGGGGTTTATCAATTTCTTTAATCTTTCAAAGAACAATCTTTTTGATTCGTTAATTCTTTGTATTGTTTTCTTTATCTCAATTGAATTAATCTGTGCTCTAATCTTTATAATTTCTTCTCATCTTTGGCTTTTGGGTTTGGTTTGCTCTTGTTTTTCTAGATGATTTAGGTGCAACATTAGAGTATTTCTTTGTTCCCTTTCTGTTTTCTTAATGTGTGAGTTCAAAACTATAAATTTCCCTCTAAGAACTGCTTTCATTGCATCCCATAAATTCTGGTAGATTGTGCTTGAATTTTCATTCAACTGTAAATATTGTTCAATTTCATCTAAAACCCATTGGTTGATGAGGAGAGTGCTGTTTAATTTCCATGCATTTCTGGGGTTCTTATGGATTCTTTTGTCATTTATTTCCAGTTTCATTGTACTGTGCTCAGATAATATGATTGGAATAATTTCCATTTCCTTGCATATCCTTAAGCATGTCTAGTATGTGGTCTATTTTAGAAAATGTCCTGTGTGCAGCTGAAAAAAATGTGTACTCAGATGTCATTGGGTGGAACACTTTATATGTCCACTAAGTCCAGTTGTTCCAAGTTCTGGTTCAGATCTGCTGCTTTCCTAATTTTTGGTCTGCTTGACCTTTTTTTGCGTGGGCTAACGGTGTGTTAGACTCTTCTGTTAAAATTGTGTTATTGGATGTTAGATTTTTTATGCCCATTAAGATTTGTCTTACATAGCTGGATGCTCCCATGTTGGGTGCATATATATTTATCACTGTTGCCTCTTCGTCTTGAATTTTTACCCTAACCAATATTTGTGGCCTTTTTTATTTAATTTGATAAATCTAGTTGGAAGTTCAGTATATCTCCAAACTGGATTGTTACCCTTGCTTTTTTCTGAGGTGCTGGGGCTTGTAGTATTGTTTTCCATCCTTCAACTTTCAGCCTATGAATTTCTTTATGAGTTAAGTGTGTTTATTGCATACAGTATATTGTTTAATTTTGCTTCCTAATCCACTGTGCCAGTCTATTTCTTTTAACTGGAGAATTAAGTGCATTACATTGATGCTTACAGTTGCAACGTATTAACTTATTATTGTCATGTTATTTACCTGCTATTGTTTACCCTTTTTTTCTCCTGTGTTTAATTTGTTACCTTATTTGGTGGGTTCTTTCTGTTCTCACTTGTGGAGTTTGGGTCATTTTAGTCCTTCTCTAAAATATATTTTAGTAGTCTGTGTAGGGTTGGCTTTGACATCATGAAATTCTTTAGCTGTTTTTTTGTCATGGAGTTATTTCACTTCTCATACTTGCAATACAGTTTTGCAGGGTATAGTAGTCTGGGCTGGAATTTGTTTTCATGGAGGACTTGAAGCACTCTGCTTCATGTTCTTCTTGACTTCGTTGTTTGTGAAGAGAAATCTGCTGTTATTCTGATGTATTTTCCTTTAAAGTGATCTGCTTTCTTTCTCAGGCAGCTTTTAGTATATTATTCTTCTACTGAATTTCTGAGATGTTGACTATTATATGTCTGGGTATGTTTTTAGTTGAGTTGATGTTATTTGGAATTTGGTATGCTTCAGTTACTGAATGCCAGATTGTTTTTTCATATTTGGGAAATTTTCTGCTATTACTTCTGCCCATATTCTTTTTTATATCCTTTGTCTTAGCTCCTTCTTTCTTGTTGCTGACTATTAATCTCACGTTTATCATGTTTGCATTGTCTTTCAGAGGTTGAATTATTTTTTTCCTGCATCCTAGTTGTTTTTAAGAGTTCTTTTCTTACCTTTTTAGTAGCTGCAACTGTGTCTTCAAGATCTGAAACTCTGTCTTCACTTTTATTCATAAGGTGTTGCCAGCTTGTTACTGAGATTTTATTTTCCTGTATATCTCTTTGAAACTGC